>VZZY01022474.1:432292-481923 GCA_013400335.1 Eurystomus gularis
CCCAGGATCACGTCCAGGCAGGTTTGGCATTTCTGCAGAGAAGGAGACTCCACAACCTCTCTGGGCAGCCTGGGCCAGGCTCCGACACCCTCCCAGCAAAGAAAGTTTCTCCTTAAATGAAACCTCCTGGGTTCCAGTTGGTGCCCGTTGCCCCTTGTCCTGTCACTGGGCACTGCTGAGAAGAGTCTGGCCCCATCCTCTTGCCCCCCACCCTTTAGCTGATGATCAGCATTGATCAGGTCCCCTCTGAGTCTTTTCTCCAGCTCAACAACCTGAGGTCTCTCAGCCTTTCCTCATCACAGAGATGCTCCAGTCCCCTCAACATCTTCATAGCCTCCACTGGACTCTCTCCAGTAGTTCCTTGTCTCTCGAACTGGGGAGCCCAGCACTGGACACAAGACTCCAGATGAGGCCTCCTCGCCGTGGCTCACGTTTCTTGTGTCCTCACCACCTCTGTTCTTGGCCTGTTTCTGTTACCCTGTTGTGAAGAAAAGAAAGCCAGAAGCTGCAATACAGCACAAGGGCCTACAAATATATCCTGACATTAGTCAAATTACTGAAAACCAGGTTAAGAAAGGAATCAAGTGCCTAGTGCTCATTTAAAAATTAATTTGCAGGCTACTTGTAGATAATTCCAGACAAATGAATAGAAAAGGCAGTGAGGTAGAATACAGCAAATACAATGTAACCGTGGTTTTAATAAAAATGTCGATCAGGAGACTGTATTGAACAATGCTAAGCACTGAAAGTTTAGAATTGGCTATTAATGTTTGAGATCATTCGTGTGGACCATGTTCCATTTAAGTTTTCATGTCTAGTTAATGAAGAAAGGTAGGTGTCAATGAGGTCACTTGAAGAAGAGGACGGGGAATTTGCTGTTGCCAGCCAGAAGAAATGCAAGGCTCAGGGCCTGGGATGTCAATTTGGCTTTATAAATACAATGCAAATAGGTTAGAATTTGCACATCTCTTTGAAGTATCAAGCATGTCTGCGTTTTTGGTTTTTTAATTATATTTGGAGAGCTGTGTCTGCTCCAGGGGCACCTAGAGCATTGCCAAAATAGGAGTAAGGGAAAGAATCCAGTGTGGAGAAAGATATGTTGGCAAAGCCCTTTACTGCTGCTTCCGTGGGGATGCGATTGGTACCTTCCATTTTATTTTTGACACTATGTCAGTTGAGAATGACACCAGTTACTAACTGTAACTAACTAGTTACTAACTACTGCTTGTGGTAAAAATCCACGATGTAGGAGAAAGGTCTGAGTCCTTTGCTGCTCCTCTGGGCTGCTGTGGCGAAGAACCAGTTTTGTGACACTGACACTCAAATAGTAGGAATTATTCTCAAATCTTTTGTTGTTGTTACTTGGTGATATATGTATTACATTGTAGATTAATTCAGTAGATTTCTGAACCATACTTCATGACAGCCTTAAGGCGTTTTTTCTTGTCTGGTTATTAAACCCATCTAGTCATAGTAAGAAAATAACAGTAAAAAATGCATAGCGTCCAAAATCCTAGCCTGGGGATTTTCAGAGGTTTTTTTAAAAATCATGTCTCAATAGTGTCTCAAAATTCATCTCCATTTATGTTTATGATGGAACCGATTCCCTCTGCACATGGCAGTCAGACCTTATTGTGTGACCCATATGGTCGCTTATAGCCAGAATAGTATTAAGAAAGTTTAATATATTTTGCAGCTCTTGGTGCCACTTGGCAGCGAGAAACAAAAGGACCCATTTATTCTTTTTTTACAGGCTTTCCTCTCTACTAAAGATAGTTTGCAATTAGTTTGGGGACAGCTTTTCAAATTAAAATTGAGTGACCCACAGGGATGTTCTTTCTCTACAGTTTTGTTTATAAAAAAATCAGCAAAAGTCTTTTTAATATGAGAGTGCAGCTCCTTTTTACTGTACCAATATCAGAGATGCACATTGTAATCAGCTTTATACTTTAATTGAAGGCAGAAGGATGTTGAATTTTACTTGGTGATGCTGTGAATGGGAAGCATTTCAATTATCTCTGTAAGGATAATGTTCTGGAAATGCAATGTGACCTAAATTACCCTCTTCTAAATTAAGGTGGACCTACAATTAAGTGATGTGGACTCGGAGAAATAGCACCAAACTGGTTTTAGCCTTCAGCCGTGATGTAACGCCTTAGACACTCTGGTTGCTCTTGTAGCTTCTTGTCAGAGCTAATTGGGTGGTTCCCAAACCTCGGAGTGACTAATGCAAGTTTTCCTTCATCTTTGCCTCTGTGTGCTCAAGACAAAAAAATCTGTTGTCCTCTTATTAGCTGTTTGCAAACCTAATGGGTTTTAAATGGTGTTTTATTCACAGTTGAAGAACAATCTTTGTAGGGTTGTTACTGGTGCTCGGGCAAACAAAGCGTTTGTTTAGTGAGCCAGAAGTGGGTGGCCAGTGTCCTCCTGTGAACAGGGACTCGGCAGCATAAAACTTGGTGAGGTTTGTGCTGGTTTTGGCTGGGACAGAGTGAATTTTCTTCACAGTAGCTGGTATGGGGCTGTGTTCTGGATCTGTGCTGGAAACAGATAATTCAGGGGTGGTTTAGTCATTGCTGAGCAGCTTACACAGAGTCAAGACCTTTTCTGCTCCCCTGCCCACCCCACCAGTGAGGAGGCTGGAGGTGCACAAGAAGCTGGGAGGGGACAGAGCCAGGACAGCTGACTCCAAATGACCAAAGGGATAGTCCAGACCCTACGACATCATGCTCAGCACTATAAATCTGGGGGAAGAAGAATGAGGGAAGGAACATTTGGAGTGATGGCGTTTGTCTTCCCGAGTCAGTGGGACACGTGATGGAGCCCTGCTCTCCTGGCGATGGCCAAACACCTGCCTGCCCGTGGGGAGTGGGGAAGGAATTCCTTGGCTTGCTTTGCTTGCGCACAGGGCTTTGCTTTACCTATTAAACTGTCTTTATCTCAACCCATGAGTTCTCTCACTTTTGCTGTTCCGACTCTCTCCCTCATCCCACCAGTGGGGAGTGAGCGAGTGGCTGCACGGGGCTGAGTTGCTGGCTAGGGTTAAACCACATCAAGGCTATTCACACACTTTCTCTTTTCCAGGTATAGACTGAGCTGGACTCTGCAAACTCCATTCATTGTTCTGAATAGAAACCTTTTATGGCTGTTTAGAAGTTTGTGTGTATCTCTCTTGGTTAAATAGATAAAATTTATAGATATAAATACCTATAAAAGGGTCTAAAGTATATCTTTGTATTGTAGTTGCCTCAGAATACATAAAAAATCAGCAGGGATGCTGCATGACCTATTTATGTGCTTTCTTTTAATGCTCTTTGGTTCAATAGGGATGTGTGTCAGGGCTCTTGACTTCAAGTATATTTAGCAGAAAGCTCTTTGGAAGCTTGTGTGTCAGTCATTTGTAGGGCACTCCTTAGCAGCATCTCAAGGACCCAAGTAAACCAGTACAAATACTGGATTTCTCTTACCATTACCAAATCCACATGAACCTCTCTGAGCGACATCAGCAAAGAGACCAGAATGGTCCGAGAGGTTTATGGCTGTGGGCAAAGACTGATTTTTTTCACCAGTAAAACCAAAAGCGGTCAGAGGGTGGTTGCAGATCAAAGTACGTTATTCCTGAACGCAGAAATTTAGAGGTTCCCTCGGTGAAATTTGTCCTCTCGGACACTTGCAGCCCGTTTTTGGAGTCGATAAATGAGCTGCCTTCTGGCAGAATTGAAAAGAAGCCAGGGGCTTCCAGGAGCAGCCAGACCTGCCTGGTCTTGCCCTTGATACAAGTGAGCCAGATGGCTGAGCCCACAATCCAGCTTGGAAGATGTCTTTGTAGAAGAGGCAACGAGGGAATTGCATCTTGCGCTCGTTCATGGGATTTTATGATGTTGTAATTATTCTTTGGTTTCAGGATATATTTTCTATGCAGGATCTAGGCAAAATAATGAATTTGATTATTGTGAGTCACCTTGTTAAGCCTGGATGTTTACCCGTTTCTTACTGTTATTCATTTTTTGACACAGTAATAAGGCATAGGGTGGGAAGTTACTTCATTTCTAACTACCCAGAGTAATTAATTAGAAATCTTCCTCCCCAGGGGTACCTGAATTACCTCTCGTGTGTCATCTGGGGGGTTTATTACAATACTTCTGGAAATTGCTCTTTTCAAGAAGTATTGTCTTGTATTATACAATTTGGAAGGACTTTTTTTCCCCCCTACATTTACGTTTTGATGACTTCATAATGTTATTAAATGTGATACACTTTGGAAATAGGAAGGTGTGGTAGGTGAGAGTTAACATCGTTTTTCTCAGTGCTGTTGGACTTGAGGAGTACTGGTAGAAATGTACATATATCATACTTAGAGCTTAAGCACTCAAGGTGGAGTTGTAGTAAAGATCGTTAGTAACATCAGTGTCAGAACAACAGTCTATGCTACAAAGAGTTATGGGCAAAGTACGTTTTTTAGAAGAATGCTGGATTTGTAAGGTAAAGACTGTTACAATGTCAAAGTGACTGAGAAAAGTCACTTTGCTCAACGTCCTTCAAGCTGCGAGCAACTGGATACTCAAAGTGTTTGGGAGTCCAGCTCTTGAAAGTCAAGGGCAGGGTCTACTTTGGTGTTTGCCCTAGTTTGAAATCTGTGAGACTTACACTTTTTGAGAATATGGCCCTCGACAAAGTCCTTTCAGTTGTTCTCTTTGACTTCGCTGGCCTTGATATTTCAGAACTGCAAAGCCCTTCCAGTTCCCATTGTGTCAATATTGAATTCTGGAAGGGTTGTGAAAATGAGCACTTCATGTCTGAAGTGTGATGCTGAGGTTCCTTGTACCATGTCCTGCTTTGTCCACTGTTGTCTAAGTTGCTTTTTAAAGTCAACTTTTAATGAACTAAGAACTCTCATCTTCCAGTTTAATAGCAGGATATATTTTTTTCTGTCTCACCTTGTTTACTAGAGATCTATCATAGAAGGCGTATGAATATTTTATATATTATATTCAGATGTATAAATGTGTGGGGCCTAGAGCTCAAGTCTTTTTAGGAGCGGCTGAGGGACCTGGGTTGTTCAGCCTGGAGAAAAGGAGGCTCAGGGGAGACCTTCTCACTCTTGACAAGTCCCTGAAAGGAGGTTGGAGCCAGGTGGGGTCAGGCTCTTCTCCCAAGTAAAAAGTGATAGGACAAGAGGAAAGGGCCTCAAGTTGCACCAAGGGAGGTTTGGGTTGGACTTTAGGAGAAAAGTCTTCCCCGAAAGGGCTGTGAAGGGCTGGCCCAGGCTGCCCAGGGCAGTGGTGGAGTCCCCATCCCTGGAGGGGTTTCAAAGCTGTGTAGATGTGGTGCTGAGGGACATGGTTTAGTGGTGACCTGGCAGCGCTGGGTTAACGGTTGGACTTGATGACCTTAAAAGTCTTTCCAACCAAAATGATTCTATGATTCTGTACACAGGTATGTTTGTTTTGGTTTTATTTCTAATTGAAACAATGCCCTCGTGTTTTCCCCCATGAAAAGGGGGAGACCCCAAATGTACCCCTTGATGGATACACCTTTG
Source organism: Eurystomus gularis (assembly GCA_013400335.1). Taxonomy (NCBI): domain Eukaryota; kingdom Metazoa; phylum Chordata; class Aves; order Coraciiformes; family Coraciidae; genus Eurystomus; species Eurystomus gularis. The sequence goes on from VZZY01022474.1 coordinate 437,832, forward strand.
CACACTCATTATGATGAGCACAGGCTGGAAACGAGCATGGAAATTAGTACAACAGGAGCCGTTTTTATAGATAGGAGCTCATTACGTTGCTGAACGTGGCTGGGCTGTAGGGGTTGTTACTTCTACAAAATACTCTCCTTTGAAATGCGTTCTTGGTGACTTTCATTAGAGTTTCTCCCTTAAGCAGTATTATCTAAAGACAGCATGTTATTTGTTGGCCTTATCAGGGTGGATATTCATGCCCAGAGAATGTACGTTAACTGCTTACTCATTGTGTAGAGAGCAGAGCAACCCTTAGCAACCCAGTTTCTTTGAAGCTGAGCTATTAAAGTGGCTATTCAGTAGAAAGTCCTCTAGATCTAATTTAGATAAATTCTTTTATTGTATTTCAGAGTTCTTGTGCAGTTATTTGGTAAACAATGAAGGTTCTGCTGCTGAAGGATCCCAAAGACAAAGATTCAGGACCAGATCCGTATGTTAAAGTGAGTAAACTTTAAAAAAAGTAAACAGTTGTGTCGCTTTGCTATTAAATAATAATATTGTGCGTTCAGCAAGATAGAGGAATGTAACTGTTGGAAGAGAAAAGCGTGCTTAATCCAAATTAGGAGTGCACGTCTGAAATTAGGCTAAGAAAAAAGGTATGCTAGAAAATTGCTCCTACTGAAAAAATTATTTTAGTTATGGGACGTTTGTACTGAATTCACCACTAAAGCTCTCAGCAAAGTACTGCCATTAAAACAATTCCATTTTAATTCATTAATAGTACGTATATACGGATAGAATTAAGATTTCAACAAGCGTTAGTAGTCTTACTGGGAATGTAATGTGAAAAAGAGGTTACCTGTTGCGAGGTCCTTTCTGCTGCTGCCCCTGATCCTGTGAGTAAGAGCAGTTCTATCGACTTGAAAGGATTGCAGAGATGTACAGGACATTTGCAGGATGAGGTGGTCGTTTGTCACTGAGGGACTTCAGAGCTACGTGCTGGTGTATACTGTGAGTATTCAGTAGCTATGCAGGAGGCCTCAGTGCCACAGCTTTTTATTTGGTATTGTCCTACTAAATAACTAACAAACCCAAAGGAGATTCACTGCTGAAAGCAAATAAGATGCCTTTGTATTTTACTGTAGTAAAACGAGCTGTTTGTAGTGACTTAGTCAATTCTTTGAAAAAGACAAAGTTGCTGTTTGAAATCTATTTCAAGAGCTGTAAATCTCTTTTTAAAATAGGAATTAGGATTATGCGGACTTGAAGCAACTTTGATTCCGGTTTTGTCCTTTGAATTCCTCTCTCTTGAAAGCTTATTTGAAAAGGTAAGTTTTAAATTCTTTTGGTTGTCTTATTTTCAACAGAATGCAGGCCGTGGCTGCCAAGATGCTGTGTCTTACCTGGGTTTGATAATGCCCTTTTGTGGTTCCTCTTTTGTGTTTCCACAAACACCATGTTATATGATACAATATACAGTATCAAATATACATTATTTGTATAATAACACATGGGGTTTCTCTTTCTGCTCTTTCTTCAATGTATATATTTAATTTTAAGATGTTGAAAAGGTTTTCCAAGGGAGGTTCCTTTCCTGACAATCTCCAACAGCACTGAGCTTTGGTAGGTGTTTGAATGTGTCATCAGCTGCGTTTCCAAGTGATCCAAGAACACTTTCCCCTTTTTTTTGTACTCATCTTTGACAGCCATTAGTGATTTTTTTTCTGTTCTTTGAGGGGGCCGGGGGCAAGCAGCTGTCTGGGTCCTACCCTCTGTGTTCCTACGTGGAATAACAGTTCATTTCTCTTGTATCAATTTGTAATTACCTCAGATGTTGTTCTGAATTTGAGATTTGTTATACTTTTTATCTCATAAATATCCTGGCTACTGACAATCACGAAATATTTGCCCTTTGCAGTTTCAGACATTTATTGAAGCTGTTTTGGTCTTGACAAGATGACAAAGAATTGATCAACTTAAGTTTTTATTTACTCTTTTAATTCTTAAATTTGCCGTTTATACGTAGCTCTCTCATCCAGAATGTTACGGAGGCCTAGTTTTTACCAGTCCAAGAGCGTTAGAAGCCATCAAGATATGTTTAAAAGAGAAGAGTAAAAATGAAGGTAGGTGCATATTTATATTCCTTGCTCTTTCTGTTTCAGTGTTTTGTGGCCTCCGCTACTTCTCTGTAGACTTCATATGGAGTCTTACAGAAAAAACAGATTTTTCTGCCTTGAATATAAAATTTATCAAGCAAATTAAGCATTAGCTAAAGAGCAGTGGAGAAATGCTGATACATAAACGCCAACAGATTAGTTGTAAGTAGGAGTCCTGCGGGGTGCTAAGTAGAAATTACCATACCAATGATCTATCATGTCCTTGTAAACTCTTCTAAATTCTTACACTAAGGGATAACTTCTGGCTTTGAGTTTCTGTGTGCACTTAAATCCTGTCGTTCCTTTATCTGCTTCCTCTTTAGGCTGTAGTCGTACTAATCAATGTACGGTGAGTAAGGTTACGCTCTTGAGTAAGGTTATTTTAGCATGTTCAACAGCAGAGGGCTGTGTTTTAGGATTTTTGGTCGAATGTAATCTCTGATCTAGAGTTTGTCCCTAATCTTGATTAGGACTTTTGAAAGCTGCTGAAATACAGATTTTAATCAATAAAGCAAATCTTTAGTTCCTATCAATTTGTAATTAATAAAACAAGTCTTTAAGTTCTTTTCAAAGGTACTAATCATCTTTTCTTTAGAATAGTTTCCTCTGATCTTTTAAAATTGTTATTGTAGTCTCTATTTGTAATGGTTTTGGGGTTTTTTTTTCCCCCAAGAGTACCAGAAAGGAACTCAATGTCCTATTCTCTCCTGTTTTAAGACAAGTGTACCTATTTTTGACCCATTAGGATTTCAGGCATAGGGATCAGGGAGCTGGATCCAAGAAGTGAGATCTGTAACACACTCGCTGCCTGAAGGAGGAAAAACATTCCTAGTCATTTTATTTAGGTCTCTGGTACATTTTATTTCTGAACTGAGAACTTATTTTTGGTGTCTGTTTAAATATAATCAGTTTCTATATTTTTATTGTACAAGTTACAGAGTACTGTAGTACATGGATATAGATTTTTACCCATTTGTGTTGTGATAAAACATTCTATTTCTTTTTTTTTAGCCTAAGCCTTCAGTTTTAAACCACTGGCTTCTGCGTCTAAATCTCTTTTTGTACTGTGTGCTGTTTTTAACCTTGAGTTTTGGTGCTTTTTAGAATTCTGAATACCAGAATATAAATGAACGTTGCAAGTTGCATGCAGTCTGGCGTGGGGCAAGCGTGCATTAAAAATGCTACTTAACAACAGCAGCTAAGAACCATTTACTCAAATTAGGCTTTTAAAAACATGTCAGAGATTATTTACACAACAAAAATACATGAAAAATTCATTTTGTACATCCAGATTTGCTGAAATAAATACATAGTGGAGTATTAGTTATTATTTTTTTGCTGTAGTTGTAGGTTAAACAAGTCCAAATACTCATTTAGCATTCATATTTTGTTGCCACATGCTTAAATTTAATTTAATATTTTCCAGCCTGGTCAAAATCTCTTAAACAAAGATGGAATACCAAACCAGCATATGTGGTGGGAAAAGCTACAGCTTCTCTAGGTAAGCTGGGGTTTAAAGAAAGAAATCTTGGGTAAATCTGTCTCGTAAGTACAGGTTTTGGAATATTAGCTGCTTTTCAAGGGTGCTTAGAAAAAGTGAGTAAGTTTTATAAATGGATAATTTTGAAAGCAGATAATTTTATATGCGTTAGAACTGTAGGTGCTTAGTTTAGTTAAGGATCTAGCGTCTGGTTTTTCGTTGCTTTTATTGTAACGTGACGGCAACTACTTCAAAAACTTGGTCCAAAAAACCCAAGGAACCCTTTCTTCTTAATTTACACGGGTTTTTTTCATTCATTTTGGAAATGAAATTGGATGAAGGGGATTGTGACGTGGTTGTGTGAGGTTGTACGAAGCGTGATGCGCTGGCCTTTCACTCCCTCAGTGCTCTGTGAGGTGTTTGCCAGACAGAAAAGCCACCAGTTTACATCCCAGTAACATCAGTGGACCGGCTGCTTTATTTGTCTTGATGCTGCTTTTAATCTGATGCGAGGTATATTTTATGGGCGTAACAAAAATGCAACGGAGATTTTAGTTTATGAGAGGCTTTCTTATTGTAAAATTGCCTTGTAGCTTTAGCTTCCGCTGAACCACTCAGGAAATAGTACGAAAAGACCAGCACCTGAGAATTCTGAGAGTCTTGATATTTTTCTGCCTCTAGTCCGAAAATTCTTTGGATTAAGTACTGGCTGCCTCTACAAAAAGTGCATTTTTTCAGCCAAGCTGGTAACAACACTGGATCACCAACCTGTGACACCTGACAAGCGTCTAGAATCAATCAAGTCCTAAATTAGTTAACTGCTTGAAGTGCTGGGGCCTGAGCTGTGGGCCCCGAGTTGGAGCTGACCTGTGAACGAGTCACAACCCAGCAGAATGTTTTGGTTTTCCTATTGACTTCAAGTTCCAGAGGCAGAACCTGGCCCACCTGTGTCTCTGTGGCTCTGCCCTCACCCAGGTGGTTGTGGTTGGGGTGGTGGGTGAGGCCAGGACTATATCAACCAGGAGCTGATCAGTTGGAAGAGCTTCCTGTTGGGTGTAGCTTCTGTTGGGGCTGGTTCTCCCCAAAACAGCTATCCCCAGAGTTCTTCATTTGTACTTTTTTCAAGTATGTCTTTCTAGAAACAAAATGGAATCTTTCATAGCGTGTTACTACATCAAATGCTCTGGTTCTTTGCTTTTCAAAGAAGTATTTGTGTGCGTGGATCGAGTTGCGTCTCCCTTTTCAACCCGTGTTTCTGTGATAGTAAATCTGAGTTGTTCTCCTGGATTTTGATGTTTTTTCTTTGCTGCTTTTGGTTATAGTGGAAGAAATTGGTCTTATTCCACAAGGAGAGAAGGCTGGAAATGCTGAAAAATTAGCGGAATATATTTGCTCAAGTAAGTATCTGAAATTTTCTAATTAAATGAAGCCTGTCCAAGCAGTTGCAGGAGGGTTTAGTTGAAATTATGAAATCATAGAATCGTTGAATGGTTTGGGTTGGAAGGGACCTTTAAAGGCCACCTAGTCCAACCCTGTGGCACTGAGCAGGGACATCTGCAACTAGAGCAGGTTGCTCAGAGCCCCGGCCAACCTCACCTGCAATGGTGCCAGGGATGGGGCAGCCACCACCTCTCTGGGCAACCTGGGACAGGCTCTCACCACCCTCAACATAACCATAAAAAATTTCCTCAATCTATGATGGTTTACGTTTTGTTTAACCATGTTTTTAAAGCTGTATTGATGATCTGGTTACTGCTTTTAAATGTATTATCAGATTGTTGGGTAATTTTAAAAGGCTAGTTAGTGTACTTTCTCTTTTTTTTAATTGCAATTTGTCAAAATTCTCAATAGGAAAGATTTATAGGCTTAGGGGTTGATTATTTTTGAGTGGATGGGTCGGTACAATCTGTGAAAAAAGAGGCTGAGTTTTTGTACAGCCTGGATTATAGAAGGTGCGTGAGGAATGTAATAAGCAGGAGCTGCCAATACAAAGAGTTTGACCTCAGAGCTTCTGACACACGTGGTGTGTGTTCTGGGGACCCTGTGGCTGAGGTGAATGCTCCCTTCAAAGTGTCCATCTGAGCATCAGCTGGGAGGAGAGTTGGGAATGATCCCATGTACCAGTACAGGTGAGGGGTTAACCTGCTGGAAAGCACCTCTGCAGAGAAGGACCCGGGAGTGCTGGTGGACAGCAAGTTCACCGTGAGCCAGCAACGGGCCCTCGTGGCCAATGGGCACCCAGTGGTCTCCTGGGATGCATTAAGAAGACTGTGACCCTAGTGAGGCCACCTCTGGAGCATTGTGTCCAGTGCTGGGCTCCCCAGTTCCAGAGAGACAAGAAACTACTGGAGAGTCCAGCAGAGGCTATGAAGATGCTGAGGGGACTGGAGCATCTCTGTGCTGAGGAAAGGCTGAGAGCCCTGGGGCTGTTTAGCCTGGAGAAGCTTGAGAGGGGATCTGATCAATGCTGATCAAGAGCTAAAGGTCAGGGGTCAAGGGGATGGGGCCAGACTCTTGTCAGTGGTGCCCAGTGACAGGACGAGGGGCAACAGGCACCAATTGGAACCCAGGAGGTTTCATTTAAGGAGAAACTTGTTTGCTGTGAGGGTGTTCGAGCCTGGCCCAGGCTGCCCAGAGAGGTGGTGGAGTCTCCTTCTCTGCAGAGATTCCAAACCCGCCTGGATGTGATGCTGGGCACCCTGCTCTGGGTGACCCTGCTTTAGCAAGGGGGTTGGAGGAGATGATCTCCCAAGATCCCTTCCAACCCCAACCATGCTGTGATTCTGTCAGCAGAATTAGTTCTCAAGCACTCTGAAGCTTGTCGCTCAAATAATCTCTATATCAGATGAAAATCACACCTGAGGTTCAGTATCTCGGCAGCATCCCGTTGGCTGGCAGATCCTTCTCTCTATCTTGACATGACCTGGGCTACATCCCTGCTCATGTAGGAAGGTGGGGACACATACAGTGGAGCCTCATGGTGGAGTTACAGGATAGCTTTCAGCCCGATACACAGCTATGTCCTTTGCTGAAGGACTTTCTGCCCCAAATTTTAAAAAAGCCCACAGAAACCTTCATCTAGAGGCTCATGCAGCGTCCACTGATTGAGCAGAGAACGACCAATGGTTTGAAAAGCCACCTTGTTGGGCCAGCCAGGGTAAATGGTCTGCCTTTGGCTAACCCCAGTCAGAGGCACAAATGACAATCAGCGCAGTTATTCTAGACGCTGGATGATTTTTTCTGTCTGCTGGTGTAAAAGCCCTACTGCTGACCACGCTTGATGGACTTGCTGAGTAAGTTGGCAGGTGCTTCGGTGGTGGAAATGGTGTCAGGAACCCCGACACGTCATTTTTGGCTGTTAGGCATGTCGTGAGGTATGAAAGAGTCTGCCTAGTGCCAGCGACTGATAGCAAACTGTGACTGGAGCGGGTTTTTGGGGGGCAGAGTGCTCTGTAATTCACTGGCAGGTAAAATACTTTAATTATACGGAATATTTCATGCTGAAAAAATTACAGTTGCCGGCACAAGATTAAATAATAAATTCTGAAAATGAAAAATGAAATTTTCAAGAGAAACATGCCATAAGTGAAGAATCACCCCTGTCTACTCGTAGAATCGTAGAGTGGTCTGGGTTGGAAGGGAACAGATATTGTAAAAAAAAGCTGATTTTTCCTGAGTGCTAGGAAGTCTGCTTCTGGCACTGAATAAATGTTTGCCGGTTTGCAGATGAAAATTGTTTTGGGAAGGAAGTTGAGAAGAATACTTGTGTATTGTGAATGTGGAAGGAAGAAAGTAGGATCAGGTCTATAGAAACCAAAGCGTGTAGTACCAGGAGTGGAAAAATTCCTTGTGGTGAGCCTGTGACTGGCACAGTTACTGCATCGTGACATAGAATCTTAGAACGGCTTGGGTGGGAAGGGACCTATGAAGGTCATCTGGTCCAACCCCCTGCAGGGAGCAGGGACATCTGCAACTAGAGCAGGTTGCTCAGAGCCCCGGCCAACCTCACCTGGGATGGTTCCATCTTCTCAGTCTGGTTGTGGATCATCCTGGCTCCTCCCTTGGGAGCTGCTGCGTTCACAGACCCTGTTCCTTCTGACCGTGTTTGATCCGTGGCTGTGTCCCCGCTTTGCCCGCGCACTCCTGCGGGGTGAGGAGCTGGCGGTCACAGCAGGAGCTGCTTGGGGAGCAGCGCTTTCTGCTGAGAGCACAGAAGTTCAACCCAGAACCAGCAGAGAAGTTCAACCCAGAGCCAGCAGCAGCTTCTGTCAGCCACCGCTGGGAAAGCGAGAGCTGTGCGTTTGAAACCCTTTTGCAGAGTATCCCGAGGGCAGTTTCATACCAGAACACCAGCAGGCTGTTTAAATTAACACAAAGCTGCAACGCTGCCATTATCCTTGCAGAAAAAACCCGACTGCCTTTGAATATAGCCTTCAGTTTCGATAACCCACCGGTGGAGTTCAGCCGTGGGCGCCTGCCTGCTGCTGGTCCCTCCGATGGCACTCCGCGATTTATCGCACTGCGCGTATTTATGCGCCCTCCGTTCATCAAGTGGGTTTATAACAACCTCCAAAGCACAGCTTAAATGACATCGCGTTCCCTGCTCTCTGTGCATTTGTTTTTGTTTATGCATGAGAGAAGTAACGGAAAAGAATGGCTTTACATTTTTAGTACCATTAGAGGTTATTGGCGGAATAAAGATAATGTCTGCGGTAGTGGTAGTACTCAGGGAGTTACTCACCCCTCGTGCTTCGGTTGCCACTTCAGCTGACGTCATTGGGAAAATAGAGGAATTTACTCCCTGCCTAGCAAGCTGGCTTTGCCCTCTCTTCAAGGCAAATCCTTTTTTCAGTTTCATTACAGCGTAACATTTGTGTTGGTTGCAGAACCGGGGGATACCAACGCTTCTTGGGTCGTTCAGGCCGACTAAGGAATTTTTCTGTGCTTCCTAAACAGCTCCAAAAGAATTAATGTTTCTTTACAGATATCCCATTAACCCGCGTGAGTTGCAGGGGGATTGATGCTGAAATATTTAGGGTTTCTGTGACTGCTTTAAATTTTTACCTTCTTATTTTAAAATTATTTTATCTTATTATTTAAAAATCTCTTTTATATTCTGTCCCAAGTTCATTCTTCCTTCCTTTAATTTATAACAAGTGTTATCTATGGCCTCTAATAAACCTTCAGTGTGCACTTAGGACTGTCAGATACATCTGCGTTGTCTCCTACGAGGGTCTTTGCATTTCATTTTTACCATGCTGTCCTTTTTTTTTCTTCCCTGAGGCATCTTTGATGCTTTGCTGTTACAAACCAAGAGTCTACTTCCAGCCCTTAACAAAAGGCATTTATTTTTGTAGTGGTCATGTCTTAAATGTGTCTGTTAACCTGTCTGAACTAGTAATAATGTGTTGAGGAACCTTCGTTGGTTTTGAAAGATGAATGCAAAGTTGTGTGCAGCTGTGTAGAAATTCATCTTGAAATTTTCTCTGTTCTTTATGGAAAGTTTTGTTCTCTATGGAAAAGGCAAACTGTGCAAAAAGAATCTGCTGTTCAATTCCCACCCAAAATTTGAATTCCTCCTTAATTTAAAATGCTCTTGATCTTCTGCAGAGTGTCAATACTCACTTTTACCGGACACAATCTAGTAGTGAAAAATGTCCCAAAACAATCAGTTTAAGCCCTAAACCCAGCAAGCTGTTGAGACTGTCGTGCAGGCAAGTGCTTACACTCGCAACGTGGGACAGGCGTTTGAGCAGGGCCTGTTGGGACAGGACAAGGGATGGATGATGGTTTGAAACTAAAAGGAGATTTGGACTACAGGCAAGGAAGAAATGTTTGACACAGAGGGTGGTGAGAGCCTGGCGCAGGTTGCCCAGAGAGGTGGTGGCTGCCCCATCCCTGGCACCATTGCAGGTGAGGTTGGCTGGGGCTCTGAGCAACCTGCTCTGGTTGCAGATGTCCCCGCTCCCTGCAGGGGGGTTGGACTAGATGAGCTTGAAAGGTCCCTTCCCACCCAAACCATTCCATGATTCTATTATTCTGTTACCTGGTAGTATTTTTCAAGCAGAATTTCTTTACCCCTCTGATGACATATTAGAAACATACCAAGCCTATGGACAGTGCGTCCTGTCCTGCAAGAGATAAACAGCCATGTATCAGAAAGGTCCTTCCAGAACCTCCAAGGAGCTTTCAGATGTTGGCCATGTAATGGTAACTAAAGGTGGAGGTCAGTCATTGTAAAGGACAAGAGCAAATGAGGACATCCACTTCCACCCTAGCGCTGGAAATAGAAGCAGTTTTCCTTGGGGAAGTAAGAAAATGGAGTTTTGGATAGAGCGAAAGTTTTCAGCCCAGTGTTTCTGTGCTCTCCTTTGCCCGACCATTCTTTTCTGTGGCGAGAGCTGTCAGGTAGTGAGCGAGGCTAAGATTTGAAATATAAAATTGAGGAAGATTGTGTTTTGGAGAAGGAGATAAGTTCTGCAGTACCTGTGCTGCTCTGCAGAATGGCAAGGGGAATGGAAAAGCAGTTTATCTCTCGTGAGATCGTTTTAGCCAATGTATTCATATTATAGTTATGGAATATTTTTTAATTTACATGCTAAGTAGCCTCTGTCCTCTGCATTGTGGATGCAGTTGCACTGCAAATGTTCTCCGTTATCTTAGGGCTGTGCCTGAGGAAGCATGCGGCAGTTACTGCAGCGTTCAACGCTTGATACCTTTAAAATGTATTAAATGCATCATGTTTACTCTTTTATTAAAAACACGAGTTAATTAAAATCCTGGTCTGTGTCTTTACAGGGGAGAAACCTAATTCCTCAACTCTTCTTTTTCCTTGTGGAGCCCTGAAAAGAGAAGTACTTCCTACAGTACTAAGAGAAAAAGGTTGAACTTCCCTCGGAGCCTCATTTTAATTAGTCAGTGATGAGAGAAGTTCTGTCCAAAGCTTGTGAACCAAGGCTGAATAAGTAAAAATGGAATTTGCTGTTACATCGGCTAGAGGTTAGAGGAGGGGAGGGAAAACTGAGGTTGGATTGGTGCCCACAGCTCTGGGACTGAGCTGCAGCGTGACATGAGCAAGGTTATTTGCCTTGTCCTCTTCTGTGAGATGGGAAGTAACTTAGTCATGGAAATGTTGCAAGACTCGCCCGTTTCCCAGTGTGCTTCAAGGTCCTCTGATTGCACAAAGTCCTCTAGAGCATCCTTTGAGATGCTTTAGTGTATCTTGCAACTCTAGAAATACTTGGAAATCCTTCAGAGATTTTTTTTCTGTATCTTTTTAGCCTAAAATAGTAGACTTAGGTACAACGAGTATGTTGAGAGTGTTTTATCGAAGGAACACAAATGAATGAAAGCCTGTTTAATTACGAATGTGTATCCTGATTGCAGGTGTACCTCTGGAAAGCCTCACTGTTTATCAAACAGCCCAACACCCTGACCTGCAAGAGTCTTTGAGCAGATACTTCTCACAACAGGTACTGAATGCTGATGTAATTTGGGAGTTTTTGAGGTATGTGGTGATACCTAACAGAGACATGGAGTCATAGAATGGTTGGGTTGGAAGGGACCTTAAACATCATCTAGTTCCAACCCCCTGCCATGGCAGGGACACCTCCCACTAGACCAGGTTGCTCAAGGCCCCATCCAACCTGGCCTTGAACACCAGTGTCTCACCACCCTCACAGTGAAGAACTTCTTCCTACTGTGTGATCTAAATCTCCCCTCTTAGAGTTTGAGCCCATTTCCCCTCATCCTGTCACTACAAGGCCTTGTGAAAAGTCCCTCCCCAGCTTTCTTGTAGGCCCCCTTCAGATACTAGAAGGCTGCAATAAGGTCTCCCCGGAGCCTTCTCTTCTCCAGGCTGAACAACCCCAACTCTCTCAGCCTGTCCTTGTAGGAGAGGTGTTCTAGTCCTCCGATCATCTTTTTGGCCTCCTCTGGACGTGCTCCAAGAGGTCCGTGTCCTTGTGTTGGGAGCTCCAGAGCTGGACGTAGTACTCCAGGTGGAGTCTCACCAGAGCAGAGGGTGAGAATCACCTTTCAGCTGTCTGTAAATGATCCTCGTGTTGATACCAGAATATCCTGCTTCTTGTTTGGTTTCCCTGTTGGCTACCAAGAAAATCCTTTAGCAAAAGTTTCAGAGAGCGAGTCCCTCAGTCGCTTGTTGTGGCCTTTGAGCCTAAAACACACGGTGCCTCTGTCTGAAGGAGACAAAACCTTTCACATTTTAAAATATCCCTGTTTTAAAGTACAGCTTTTATACGTATGTTTTAAAATATACTTCTAAAATACACATATGCAGAATTACTGGGAAATAGCTGCGGATCTAATTACGTACTCAGTGAATGCCTTTGAGCTGGACAAGTCTGCTTCTTAAATAATACCGTGTCAGAAGTTACATCTAGTGAGGATATGGACTGAACAGCTTTATTATTAATTTTCATTAGCGTAATTGCAATACCACTGCACATCTTTGCTCTATATAACAAACCGGAATTTGATTGTAATCTGCCCTACAGAATCTCAGCGTTCCTTCTCCGATTATCCAATCTATAAGTGTATCAAAGACCTCGTTTTGTGTGTTAGAATTCCAAGTGTCATGTCGGGACAAGTGTATTGAGAGATACTTCAAAGTGGTCAAGGCCTGGCCCAGGCTGCCCAGGGCAGTGGTGGAGTCCCCATCCCTGGAGGGGTTCAAAGAACATGTAGACATGGCACCTCAGGACATGGTCTAGTGGTCATGGTAGCGTCGGGTTGATGGTTGGACTTGATATCTTAGAGGTCTTTTCCAGCCTTATGATATTTGCTGGAATTACAGATGTTCTTCTCTTTTTATTAACCTCTGTCATTAAGCAAAGCTCAGTGCATCGTGAAAGATTTGAAGGTACTAATAATTGCTTTTAGTTTTTCAAGACTGGCTTTCTGAGTTGTCCATTTGTAGGAGCCTACATGATATCTAGGATTAACTTTATTCAAAACACAGCCTCTCCTTACAGCCTTCCTGGGCCTCTTTCTAAAATCTGTCCATTGATGTCTTCTTAAATTACATATTCATTTTAACGTGTCCTAAAAGGTTTTGGAGTGGGCAGCTGACATCAAACGATGAGCGTTGGGCGCTTGGTGGGACAGTGAACAGCGCTGGGTTAAAGTGTCACCCTAAGAATGGGAAATTGCAGCAGAGTTTGAATGGAACCAGGGTGTCATCCTTCTAGCCAGACAGAAAATGGTGATAAAGAAGCCGTGTGCTTTGGGTCTGCAGCTCAAGAGCGTGGGACCTTCACCCCAGGCAGAGTTCTGCAGAGTTTTCTTGTGGCTGCAGAAGGTTTCAGGTGTATTCTGAGAGGGAAAGCCCTTCCAGGGCCCTGCACTTTTAAGGCATCTCACCTTTGCCAGAGCATCTCAGGGTGGGCAGAACTTGGGGTGTAAACCACGTGAGCTGGGAAACGGAGAGGATGTGCTGAACTGAGAGAGGTGGGGATGGATTTAGGGACACAACTTGCCGAGTTTTTTTGCTGAACAGGAAAATGAGTTCAGCTCCAGGACACTTTGAGTACATCTCATAGAATGCCAGGGTGAAAGGCACCTCCCAGATCATCTGCTCCAACCCTTCTTGGTAAAAGCCCAGCCTAGCCAAGCTGGCCCAGCACCTGTCCAGCTGAATCTTAAGTGTCCAACACTGGGGACTCCACCACTTCCCCGGGGAGATTATTCCAATGGCTGATGGTTCTTAATGTCAAAAATATTCTTCTGGTGTCTCTGTCACCGAGCATTTGCATGGCAGTGGTTCAAGTGGCACCGGACTCTCAGCACTCTGTGGTGGGACGGGGGTTTGGCAGGCTGCCTGCACCACGGGAAACCCTTCCTGGTGCCTCACCTGCTGCTGCTCATCCAGAAGAACACTCCATGTCCATCTAGAGACAGTTGAGGGGGTTTATGTGCAACTCTAGTGCTACGCTGCTGGAAGAGTGAGGAATCCGTGCCAACCTGTGCTTGCTTTTACTCAGGGAATTCCAGCGAGCATCGCGTTCTTCAGCCCATCTGGCGTCAAATTTTGCCTCCAGCACATTCAGAAGCTTTCAGGGGATTTCATCAACCATATCAAGGTATCTCCTCTTTAAAAGTGATGAAAGACAATAGGGAGGAAGCTTGGGGTGGGTGAATGGGAGATAGCAAAGCCATTACACCCCTTACAGACCTTCCTGTTCTCATTTATTTCTCAAAACCCCCCAGTTCATAGCCAATACCGATGTTATTATTACCTGAGAGCATTTTCTTAAAAGAAGTAGTAATTGTTTTCACCCAGAACTTTTCTCCCCAACTCACTTAGCCAGTCTCCCCTGGTTTTAGACTCACAGAATGGTTTGGGTGGGAAGGGACCTTTCAAGGTCATCTAGTCCAACCCCCCTGCAGGGAGCAGGGACGTCTGCAGCTAGAGGAGGTTGCTCAGAGCCCCGGCCAACCTCACCTGGGATGGTGCCAGGGCTGGGCGTTATTTCTGTGTAGTGCTGTGCAGGTGTCAGCAGCGCTGGCTTGAATCAGCACTTACAGGCTGAGCTGTGTTACAATTCTGCTCCTTCTTTCCCGTTTTACGGGACTGAGAGCTTTAAATGTTTGTCATTGGTGAGCTAGAAATTACTTCAGAAAGATGATTATTCAAGTAGCTCAACTGATAAGTGGTTTTTAATCCTGAACATGTTCCACCTGAAATGGGCAGGGCCGTTCAGTAAGCTCGGCTGGGCGAGCTGAGCCACAGGAAGGAGGGACCTGTCCCTAAACAAGGGGTAAGCGCTGATCCCCCGCCTGACTCCGCCGCGTAACTGTCAGTAACCTCCTTCCAGTTCGCTGCCATCGGTCCGACGACGGCGGACGCCCTGGAAGCAGCAGGAATGCCGGTGAGCTGCACTGCCCCGAGCCCGACTCCCCAAGACCTCGCCGCTGGGATCTGCAAAGCGCTTCCCTTACAGAACTGCTCTGTCTGACTGAGGACGCAGCTGCAGGTGAATTTGGTGCTGTAGACGGTTTTTTGCCAGACGCGCTGTCCTGCAGGAATGTTATTTTTGAGGACTGTGCAACGCTGTCCTTGTCAGGGTCGGGTGGGAGAAGCTTGCATCTAAATATCTTAAGAAGTCTCGGACACATCCAGGGTATTTTAAAGCATCTGCCACGTCCCCTGTTCTCAGGTGTGCAGTGTCAACATTTCACGTGGACTTTCTTGGGAGACGAGTTGAGAGGCTTATATTGCAATAAAGGTGTCGCCACCTCAGGTATCTCCTCGCACGGAGGGCACGGATTTCATTTCTGTCCAGTTCTACATGCACATCTCCTTTTGTAAATGAAAAGCATTCTCGCAATGAAGTATTTTCTCTTCTAAAGCAGAACAGGTTGTTCGTTGTTGGTATTACAATTGTAGATTCTCCTGGGAACAGGACAAGCCCCGCAGGGGTGCTGCGCTGCGCGGAGCTACAGCAGGTCAGCTGTTGCCACCAACGACCCTGCAGCACCAGGTCTTAAAAAAGAGAGTTTGGTTATTGCTGTAATGAAGGAGGATTTCTTAGCAGAGAAATAAACTGGCTTGTTATGGTGTTAGAGCTGTCTGCTTTGGATGTGGTTTCTGCTTTGTTTCTCTGCGAAAGGAGAAAAGAATCCCATTTAGCAGTAACGCTGCCTTCGCTAATGCCAAGGAATTCATGGAAGATTTAAATCATTATATACTCAACCCTAATCCTCATGAAAACTCATTCCTGTTAGTGCTGTGCTGAGGTTCTTGGAGTAACAGGGAAATCCTCATTTGCTCCAAGTTTCTGTGAGCTGAATTTCCAATTAGGTAAAAATGCTCCGTACGCAGAGTAAGAGTTACTCAAACCCAACTACGTTAATACAAACTCAAGTCAGTTGAGCTTGTGGCTGTGGCTTCAGTAGTCAGGCTGGGCACTGTGAGACAACTGCTTTGCTGTGGAAAGCAGTTTGACTTCTGGAGATGAAACAGAATCTCACACGTACAGTGACTGCTGGTGAACCCTCCTGGGTTCCAGCTGGTGCCCGCTGCCCCTTGTCCTGCCACTGGACACCACTGACAAGAGTCTGGCCCCATCCTCTTGCCCCCGCCCTTTAGCTGTTGATCCGATCCCCTCTGAGGCTTCTCTTGTGCAGCTCAGCAGCCCCAGGGCTCTCAGCCTTTCCTGGGCACAGAGAAGATAATTCAGAAGACTCGATGCGTAACGGAAGTGAGGAGGAGCTGGCGTGGGCTGGGGATGTGGAGGCTACACACACACAGCCTGAAACTCAAGGAAAGTCAGTGAAAAACACCGGCTTGAAACGTACCAGTTTGAAAACGCATCTAAGGACGCACTTGTAAAACCACCGTGAAATTGTCAGGATAGAAATGGCTACAAACTCCAGCACAGGCAAAAAAAAAAGTCCTTCTGTGTCTCTCAGCGTGACAGTAAGAATCGCATCCTCCAGGTGAGCAGCTTAAAGAGTTAATTCACTACTCGTGTCTAAGTGTAGAGATTAAAGAAAGATAAATCCCCACATAAAAACTAAAGACTCTTAAATAAGTGGTGGTTTATACTACCATAAAATAATGAACCACATTTATTTGTAGGAAAACGTGAAGACAGCAGATGTGGTATTTTTGAAAACTTTAAATAATAACATTATTTCTAAAAACCAGAGCCCTCACAGGCCGAGGACCCGTTTGTTGGGGGTAACATCTGATTTTACAAGTTTTTTCCAGCTCTCCCTGCCTTTTCAATAGTTTTAACCCCATTGAGCAGTTTTGGGGGGTACAACCAATAACAAGGCAGGCTGAGGCATGAGTTTATATTTAATAAATAAACTTTTATTTAAAAATACGCTCTATTCACAGTTTCAAGTTTGCAAAAGAGAATACTATCGTTGAGCCATTCAACTGTGGCCAAACCCCCCCGCTGTGGGGTACGTGAAGTCCCAGGCATAGCTAATATGTGCAGGAGTGTCCCAGCAAAGCTCAGAAGGCACGTGCTGTGTGCGGGATGGAGCCGGGATACAAGTCGGGTGTCCGTGCAGCCAGAAGTTTCCTTGTGTTACTGGAGAAAGTGTTCCAAGGAAAAGCACATTTTGTTAACTATCAAACCAGAGCCAACTGGGAGATCACATTTTTAGGGCAAATATTTCTATCACTGCAAAGCTCGTAACCTGTAAGAGAAAAAGTGGTCATTTCTCCAATGGTAAAAAAAGTTACGTTCCTACCTAGAAGCCCCAACTGGCGTTTCAATCGAGGCCATGCTGGTGTCCAAACCATCAGAGAGCTCCCGCAGGATACAGCGATTCCTGCTCTTTCCCAGACGCTGAGTGGCACAAGGTCGGTGATATCATCCCAGGTACCACGGGGGGTAGAGCAGCCCTGATCCCCTGCGCAGGAAGGCACTTTTTGAGCTGTTCTGCAGCATTTCCCTCACGGCGCTGCTCCGTTAGCTTCTGTGTGCTGAGTCAGTTGGTCCAGCAAGTTCAAGATCACCTCGATTCGTTCCAGCAGAGTCGTGCTTTTGTTAGTGGTTGCCCGCAACAGCAGGGAGTAAACTTGCTTGTTGGTTCTAAGAACAACTTCTTCTTCATTAATGCCCCTAAAGAAAACGGAGAATGCAAGGTGTTAACCTGCAGTATTTTATTCTGCAAGTGCTCAAAGCGATATTTAATGTGACAACGCTGAGTTGTCTCTGTAAAACCACCTGGCTGGTGTTTGGTTCCAGTCTCTGATTTCCTTTGTCCTTATTTCCCACCGTTTCACAGCACTGCAGCAGAGCCTCTGGTTACACTCGGGCAGAAGAAGGTGTTCCACGTTTTATTCAGCTCCAGTCTGGCCATTTTATTACCTCATAATCCCAAGTCACATCGTAAACCCTCCAAATCCAGGTCTCCATCCCAAAACTCGGTACCTTTGTCTAAGGTAGTGTCTCATGGAGCGCACCGAATGCCGGCAGACACCTGGAGCCTCGGGAGATGGGGTTTATCTGCTCCCTGCCCTTAGCTCTCCCCTCTAAATCACTATCCCGTCCAAGGCTGAAGCCCGTGACCACAGAATGGTTTGGCATGGAAGGGACCTTGAGAGGTCATCTTGTCCAGCCCCCCTGCTCTGACCTCTTTCTCTCACTTCCATCCAAGCTGGTTCCCTACGATACAGGCTGCTCCGTGCTCAAAACCTCCACGCAAAGAAGCCCCTTTTGCCAGGCCGCAGTCTGAGCTCCCACCAGTCCTCTCCGTCTAACAAAACTGGGAATCACTGGTCACAGCCGTGTCTTCTGCTTCAGCAGCATCACCCCTCCTCTGTGCCACCCTGCTCTGCTACCTGTAATACCCAACGCTAATAAATAAGTGACCTGGACAGCCAGAACCAAACCAAACCCAGCTGCCGTTGCTACTGTAACTGAAGCGTACACGTGTGCAAGCTGCAGTCGGTTCAATTTTAAATGCTTCAGGAATTACCACGAAATGGTGAAACAAATTAAATTCGTAACACTTGGCAGGAATCAGCCGGGTTTATTTATTAAACAGAACAGGGAGTCGATAAAACGCCACGGAAACGCGGAGTATTCCCAGGATAAGTTACAAGGATTCCCAGAACGAAGCGTTGCTTTCGATTTACCTCCGATTTACACAGCCAGGTTCTGTTAAACTTAGCTTTTAACTTTGCAGGTAAACCTGGTTTCATCCAGTTTTATTGCTAGCCAGCGAGTTTCACCGGCAAACAATTGTACCCCGTGTTCTCCTGCTCCCTGCTGAGGTGCACCTGAGACCTGACGTGGGATTGGAGAGCTCCGAATTCCTCCCCGTTACCAAAGCAGAAGGCAGACGTTACCTTCTGCAGAGCAGAACCGAGGGAACCCACACAAGGTACTTCAAAGGTTCGAGCGAAATGTAGGTTTAGGCTTGACCTCAATCCATCAGTGTTTACAAAAGTCCGACATGTTGTAACAGCCCCAAATTGTAGTATTCAGATAGTAACGTGTTCCCTACGTGAATTTGCAGGACAAAGTCTTCAGAGCTTATGATGAGAATGTAAATGGGGAAAAACCCAAGGGAAAAAAAACCCAATAGGAAAAAAAAAACCCAAGAAAAAAAAAACCTAACAGTTTGTTTCGCGCGCTTCTCCACGTGACAGGACAGAACTAAACGCATTTACTCCGTTCCTCGGGACATCTACTTGGTTACACACAAATGATACGTCAGTCCTTCATTGCCACCTTGTGGAAGCCCTTTTTTTAAGTGAAAGCCCCAAAGGCTGCGCCTGAACCACTGCTAAGAAGCACACGAGTCTTCTTGCCTCGCGTTTTCCTACTTCCCAGTCTCCTGCTACCAGCAGAGCAGTTACTATGCGGAGCAAACTCATTTCACTGTCTCCTGTTCAGCAAACCAGCACTTGCCTCAGCAGCGCTTCCGTCTGACAAGCCATTAGCACCACTTCCGACTAACGAAGAATTCTCTAGGCCTACTAGAAGTAATGCTGCGTTTTCATTAATTAACTTCAGAAGCAGCAACACTTGGCTGCCGCAGCTTCTGCCGTGGAGCACGCTGGCTGCTGAGGGAAGAAAAGGTATTTTCCGGATCCCAAAAGCAACAGCGCCCACGTTCAAATAAAGCAGCAGAAGCACGAGTGGTGTACGGGACTGTGCTGCCACTCCTGGTCCCTACAGCACTTCAAGGGCAACACAAAAAGGAGAAGCCACCGTTGTTCTGGAGCCCAGCACCAAGACAGAAGATTGGTTTTTTCACTGCGCTGCGTTAGAAAATTCTTTTAATGCCCGTAAGTGTCTTCCCCATGCACATCCCTCTATTTACAGCATTCCTGATGTCCCTACGCTCACTGGGAAGTGGTTTCCTTGCTGACGTATTTTATCATCACGATGTATCAAAAGGCCAGCAGTACACAGGAGTTTCTCCCCCACTAACTTCCCAGTGCTCTGTGATGGATGAAGCCCAGTGCTGGTCAAGATGCAGGACAGCACATGCAGGTACCTCATTCCCTGAGCAACGGTTGGATTAAAGACAACGAGAAGGACGCCAGCGACGTTAAGGCAGTACCAGATAAACCGCTTTGTGCGAGAGTTTACACCTGGGAAGGTGAATTCACATCCTCCAAGGGCTGAGTCGGACACCGCAGCGCAAGACAAAGCATCAGCGACTCCCAACAGCATAAATATCACACTTGCTTCATGCTGAAGAGCCCATGGTTTGTATGGATTCATGAAGGAGAATCCCACCTCCATACTCAAGAAAGTTCCACTTACCCAATTTTTTTTTTGGTTGAAGTTAATAATTTAATGGATTGGAGGAGAAGAAATGACATTCTGGACTCAAAAATACCGAGCAGTTTCAATACTTCTTCTTTGTTAAGGCCAGTAGAGGAATCGTTAGGTGACATATTCTCAGCACTGCTTTTATCCTTGCTTATCTACAAGAAGAGAAAAAGAAAACCCACTGCAGTCAACTCCACCATTGAAACGCACCTCAATCCCGGCACGGTGGGGGTTAGAAGGGACCTCTGGAGATCATCTCATCCAACCCCCTGCTCCAGCAGCTCACCCCGAGCAGGGTGCCCAGGATCACGTCCAGGTGGGGTTTGGAATCTCTCCAGAGAAGGAGACTCTACAACCGCTCTGGGCAGCCTGGGCCAGGCTCCGACACCGCCACAGGAAAGTTTCTCCTCATGAAGAACATTCCTCATTATGTCAGACCCCAAACATGTGAATTAGCTCTGTACAGGAGTGGCATCACCATCACAATTGCTGTGACACCCTGTTTAGGAGGCTGCAGCAGTTTGCTCACATTCACACCGTACACGAGTTATGCCAACTGCCCACGTTGTGCATACGTATATATAGGTAAATAGAGCAAATTTTTAGTTATTAAAAATATCAGGAAAATAGGGACTTGACAATGTGTTGCTCAGGTTGTTGGCAGAGGAGGAACACACGTCAGCATATTCTGCCGGTAATTATTTATGTAGGCATCAAGAACCTATTACCACTAGCTACAGATAACCCACGTTTTATTATTTCAGTATTAAATACACGATATAGGAAGAGTCTACATTGTGCCTACATTCTTAAGAAGACTTCTACAGGATACAGAGGGACCTTTAAGGGACAACACAGAGTTGCACAGAACCCCACTCACTCAGTACATCTTCCACATACAAACACAGAATCAGGGCATCGCTCTGGTTGGAAGAGACCTTGAAGATCAAGTCCAACTGTTAACCCAGCACTGCCAGGTCACCACTAACCCATGGCCCTCAGCACCACATCTCCACGGCTTGGAAACCCCTCCAGGGATGGGGACGCCACCACTGCCCTGGGCAGCCTGTTCTAAGCCTTGACAACCCTTGCGGAGAAGACATTTTTCCTGATATCCAACCTAAACCTCCCCTGGTGCAACCTGAGGCCGTTTCCTCTTGTGCTCTCGCTTGTTCCTTGGGAGAAGAGCCCAACCCCCCACCTCTCCACGTGTTTTAATCCATCTCTGCATCACACGCTAGAGTAAATTTTTCTATCCACTTCCATTTAAAGGCTCAAAGAGCACAGCAACAGGTTCAAAGCCCGTCCATGCTATTTAAGCAACTAGTAACTAATCAAGATCTTAATTGCCAAATAACCAGTTTTATGTGATCGCTAGAGAAACAAGGGAGCAGGTAATGAGCCCACTTGACTTTCATTTACCTGTTCACTTTCTGCCAGAAGCTCCTTTCGGATGAGCTGGAACACACCTTTGGTTTTTGCCATTATATCTAGAGCCCCAGACAAAGTCTTTAACTTCCCAGCACTGCTGTTCTGACCTAAAGAAAGTAAAAATGAAGGACACAAATGGCTTATAGCATCCTAGAATTGTTTTGGTTAGAAAAGACCTTTAAGATCATCAAGTCCAACTGTTAACCCAGCACTGACAAGTCCACCACTAACCCATGTCCCTCAGCACCACATCTACACGGCTTTGAAACCCCTCCAGGGATGGGGACTCCACCACTGCCCTGGGCAGCCTGGGCCAGGCCTTCACAACCTCTTCAAGGAAGAAATTGCTCCTCATGTCCAAACTAACCTCCCCCTGCTGCAACTTGAGGCCATTTCCTCTTGTCCTGTCGCTTGTTCCTTGGGAGAAGAGCCCAAGCCCTACCTCACTCCAACCTCCTTTCAGGGAGTTGTGGAGAGTGAGAAGGTCTCCCCTGAGCCTCCTTATGTTACAGGCTGCACTTTTTCTTCCATCCAAAGGCTTTTCAGGATTTCTCAGAGAAAAGCATCTACTGTCCTAGTCAACTGAAACCCAGTAAGATAAAAGGGTCTCCTCCCTCACAGACGATTCTATTCTGCAAAGCAGAATACTTCTGTCTCATACACGTTATCTGAAAATAAAGTTCAATGGGCAAAGGTCGTTTGGAAAGCTGTTGTAGTAAGCTAGAGCTGAACTTACTTGCCATCTGGAACTCTGCAAACGCCACTCTTTCCAGCTGCACGCGAAGGAACTCGCAGGAGGCATC
Source organism: Eurystomus gularis (assembly GCA_013400335.1). Classification (NCBI taxonomy): domain Eukaryota; kingdom Metazoa; phylum Chordata; class Aves; order Coraciiformes; family Coraciidae; genus Eurystomus; species Eurystomus gularis. Next base: position 459,955 of record VZZY01022474.1, read on the forward strand.
CTTCAGGAGCTGGAAGAGCCGTACTGCTTTACTATAATGAAGATCAGCAAGAATTCGGTGTTGTTTCCTCAAATGTTCATCGCCAACCTGCACTCAAAGTAGGGTACATCATATATCTCAGACAATGTGTATCTTTAGGAGGTAACCTTTAGAAAAAAACTGCTTATGGACTACAGGAGGTACCAACAGTTGTTCCCCAGCTCCTTTGATAATGGTTCACCTAAATGCCTGCACGTTTCTATGAGACATCACCAGCCTGCTGTCTTGGAACCTGTTACAATTCCATAGCTAACGCTGACAAATTCACATCAACTAGACCTACATTAATCATCAAGAATAAGAGTTTAAAGAAGAAGATCAGAAAGCAACATGCAAGTCTATACTAAGACTTTAATAAATCGTGTTCTAGCAGAAGTTTGTCTGCTTAAGTATCAAAGAGTGGCTTGGAAGCAAAACCCAACCAAAGAAAATATTTATCATCAGTGTCTCCTGTTATGAGACCGTGGAACTACTTTGAGTAGAACCATAAAGCTCAACACGCTCTATAAAGGACAGACTGCTCTTAAAAGTAACGTTGCATTTCATGGTGATTTGCAAATAAACCACCTCATTTCTTTGGTTAAGTCTTTCAAATAAATCCATCCCAACTAGAGGTAGATAAATACGGATCTCCACACACGTTGGATACATTGAGTACGGAACCTGTCCAGATAAACCAGCTGGTAGCAATACCTGGTTTCTCAGGCAGATGTGGTACATCGAAGCAAGCCTGTGGTGGATGGTTGCAGCCCGATACTGGCAGAGAGGCTGTCGGGCAGACACTGTATCCACATCACAGTATTTCAAAGACTTCATCATGGCTTCACTAACTTCCTTCTCTATCTACAGGACAAAAAGATGTCGTGTGGTTACTTTGGAACTAGAACACCACTACGTGCAAGGGTCAAATCTGTTTGCAGCCCTATCTTTTCATTAAACAAAACCTTAAAAATACCAGCGACTCAACGTTTTGTGGTTTGCAAGAACTGCTTCACAAACGTTCTTCAACCTGATGAAGGTTTACAAGTGATTCCAGTATCGATTTCGCTGTTTGGTTTTTCAGAAAGACAAGAGCTTATCTCACCAGATGTTGTCCCAAATGCTCTTCGTTACCTGCTCCTGAGCCTTCCGGGACAGCGGAGCGTAATCCTGCTGGAGAGTCGCCATAGTGAAGTATGTAGTAGACAGCTCCCAGTTCACGGAATCCCACACAGCCGGATGCACGTCTCTCTTCCCGAGCGATCTCAGGGCCTTCAGATAGTAGTCGATAGCCTACAGGTGATAAAACAATACATCTACATCGCTACTGCTTAAATTTATGGCAACTAGAAAAGAATTTCCCTTTACTCATTCTCAAGGAAGCATTCAAAAAAAGCATCGGAGCCTTCTTTAGTCTTTTCCTTACACCTTATTTTGGTCAGAACTTTAATCCTGACCGCAGGTTTCTATCTCCGCTGTGTGTGTTACTGCCATCTGATAATCAGGACCTGAACATCACAGATTGATGTGTCAGAGCAAAGGAATCAAACCTCAAGCACGCTGAAGCCTGTCCAGCGAGGATTAGGATAACACGAAAGCAGGAGAGGTATCCCAGGTTCTTACAAGACTTCCAGATATCTACGAAGGTATTTGCAAATATTCTACAGTAAAAAGCGTACTAGAGCACGGGCCATTCTAAAACCACTGCGGTGTTACCTTATTGTAATAAAGGGCCTCTTCTGGGGAAAACTCTCTCTTGTAGTCGCCATCGGTTGCGCAGTGAGCCTGGGCACAAATTCGCATCAGCCTCCCCGTGTTGCACAGCAGGAGAGCAGCGTTGGTGGCATCATCAATTGACTCGAAATTCTGAATTCCTTCTTCGAAGCAAGAGAAGCTTTTCTTCCAGAGCTGCTGCTCTGTTGTTGATACGGTTTTGCTCACTAGGGTTAAGACACAAACTTTTACCATCGCTCCCAAACTCTTGAAAGATACTGAGCAAGCATTTCCATTACGTTCTTCTTGTGAACGACCTTTCAGAATTGCAGGGTGGCAAGTGATTCTGAAGGCCCAATTTGTGGAAAATACTCTTAAGAAAACCTCAAACATATAAAAATCTTAATACCTAAAGCGCACTACTACAGGTACTATATTTTCAAAAGAATTGTGATAACGTGACATACAAAAACCAGGGGGAATTCACAGGATAAACCACAGATTTTTTCTTTTTCACAGCAATATTCAGGGTATTGCGGTTACTTCTCTGAACACACAGTACGAAACAACTAAAAAGTGACTTTTACAGAGAAGTGAAATTCAGCATTAGAACTTTGACTTCAGCTCAACGGCAGTTCTGCAAAAACACGGAGATGAAGAAAAATTACAACCCCAAATCCTTCAAATGTTCATTGGGCAAAGGTCACAGGCAGCAGCTGGTACTGGGGAGACTGGAGCTCTTTACAGTGAACCACCCAGATCTATTTTGTTGCAGTTTGTGTATCTCTTGTGTTGTTTTCAATAACACTTTACCCTGGGAGGAAGCTTAGGCAAGCTCCATTTCCTCAAAAAACCCACGAAAAAGATGCCAGAAACAAGGCCTCCAAGGATTTATTTACCAAAAAATTCATAGACTAACTTCACTGAAACTATTCTTATGTTTGAATTTGAACTTAAACTTGTTCATTCTGGGCTAAACTGAACATATCAGGAATGAAACACGCTCTCCCTTCTACAACAGACTTGGTTTAAAGTTTCCATCATGTTTTTTTTGAGGCATTCTACCCACTTTAAAGGAATTTCTCCAAAGCTATAGATTCCATTACTCAGCTCAAGTTCAATTACATAATGAGTACAAGTCACAAAGACAAATATTTCCAACCAATATTAAAGCTACATAACCTCAATTACAGAAAAGTATTTACTACAAAGTTATTTAAAGGTCAGAAATACTCAAGATTTCTTGCACTGTTAAGGAACACAATCATTGTTGTAGCTTCATGGAACAAAAGCAGAAAAAGGAATAGAATCATAGAATACCAGGTTGGAAGGGACCTCAAGGATCATCTGAGTCCAACCTTCCACAATAAAAATATATTTTAAATGAGAATACTTGCCCACTCTCTCAGTCTGCACCGCAGCTGCCTGGTTCATGTAGAACACTCCAATTTCGTTCCGGATATTTCCCATCCTCTTCAGTACCTGTATATGCTGCTCTGGATTTTGGTTTTTTAAATTGCTGAAAAGCAGAATTTCATAGGCTGCTTCGTAACACTTGCAGCTGACGGAAAGTTGGCATTCCAAGTCCGTGGACAAGTCTGTGGCCCAGGCAAACACTAGAAAACCAAAGGCAAAGCCTGTGTGTGAATCAGGATTTCCAAACAAACTGGAAGCTAGTCTAGAAGAAAGTGACCCAAAAGATGACCGAGTATAAAACCCATGTCAGAACAATACCGTAAATAAAATTTACCCATTACTTAATTACTGACTTATATCACAACTTCAGACATGTTATACAATATTTTAACAGCCTCCTTACACATGACAGGCACAATAAGCTTTCTCTGAAGAAAACAGAATTGAAGCATAATAAACTCTCCTCCAGAGATGTTACTCGGTTTTGAGGAAGCACAAAGAAGTTACTTGTCTGTCAGGCAAGTGAATTATGGCAGTTATCTCGTAGCAGTGTCGTACCTTGGCACCGGGATTCTCTATGAAGACTGTGGAGTATTTCCTGATCTTCTTTTGTCTGGTAATTATATTCTTCAAGATAGGCTGCTCTGTTGTTTGCATTCTGAGCAAGCATTAACTGGATATCTCCGCAAAGGGTTAAACACTGACAAAGGAATACTAACACTTCAGGCAGCATGCTGGCAGAGAGACAGCAGTAGGTATCTGTTAGGAAAATAAAATCCCACGGATGAGGAAGGGGGAAAGAAATGAATTGAGTGTCAAAAGGTTAGACACAGACTGACAATATAATTGGTTTTCAGGTTACCTGTCACAGTTATTCTCTGTTCACAGACAACACGTGTCCTTTGAAGAACTAACCTATTTTAAAGTCATAGTTGCTCGACACAGGTGATAGTTCCAAAAGAGCAACTGTGTTGTCCAAGATGAGCAGTGACTCTGGTAATTACAAACACTAATCTCAGATTTGACTCCAGGAAAACTGACCTACTACAGACCAACTCAAGTAAGATATAGCCTGAAAAAATAAATTTCCAAAAGGTACAGTTTCAACTCGATTCTCAAGTCTTTGGCTGTGAGTTATGGATAAACATATCAATGTTTTGTGTTAACATCAAGACTTGCTGCTTTATAAGCCTCCTTCCACGCCAAGCCCTACAAATACGGAAGGAAAAAAGCAGCACTACAGTACTAAGCTAATGGCATTTTCCCATAAGTTATTCTCATTGTGGCAGTAATATTCTAAACAGCCTGATTTTACTTCCTTCGTTTTCCTCGGTACTACTTGAAGATGTATTTCATTTTAGACAAGTATCCAACTCAAGCTACAAACAGGTTTGGTATTTCTGAGTCAGGAATATATTAGATAAAATGGGAACCACGAAGCATCTCCAGGGGAAAAAAAAACCATCTGCTTGCAGCGACAGCGCTTAGAGCCCAGCATACAACCTTGGTCTTGGCACCAGGACTTGGCGCTGCCAACTTCAAGTGCTCTGAAACTCCACATCTGCACTCCAAGCTTCCCCGTCTGTCGAAATGAGAGCACCTTTCTACCAAACAGAGCCAGGAGAAGTTATTCTTACCACAGACTTTCCTCCTGAATGATGAGCTAGACACTTAGCTGAACTAAACATGCAGTTGTCAGGCTTGTCACTGCACGCCACTGGGATAAATCAAGCACAAGAGAAGTATCTGGTATCGGGACAGATACACACAGGCGATGGCACCGATGACACACGTTCCAGGAACTCACCGTGGCACTGTAAAGCCAGCTTGATGTACCGTAACGCTCTCCCGTATTTCTGTAGAATCATAGCAGCGTCAGATAGGACGTAATAAGCCTTCGAGGATTTCAGAATGAGCTGGAGTTTCATTTTATATTGCCACGATCCGGGAATCATTCCTGACTGACTGGAGTGTTTCCCCTTCTGAAACGAGCCCACTGTAACACGAACAGAACCTCATCAGTAAATCCCACCTCCGTAACACATGCCAAGAGGTTGGGCACAGCTTCAGCAGCGTGCAGACAGAATGTAAATGGCCTTCTTACAGCTCTGCACAAGTAGAATTATGCCAACTTCTCTGTCACAACATTTCTCATCTGCAAAACGGACCGAATACTTGGAAATTTTCCACGTACTCCACCTGATAGAGGGATGCTTCAACACTGACAACGCAGCCAACCTCTCATACTTGCAACAGCTTTTGACACACGGGTGCAGTGGCCAAGGCTGTTCTGATAGGGAGCAGTGGAAAAGAACAAAAAAGCTACAGGTGTCCCCTGTCACCTCCTCCACCAAATCCTTACACTATATGCTCTGTTTGTGTGTGAAGTCTCAAAGGAAGAAAGCCTCCATTTGTGGGTTTAGCTTCCAGCGCAGAAGGTACTGGACAACCTGCTCCTTCACACAAGGAAAACCAATGTCTTTCTCCTACTCATATCAAGACACCCTCAGCGTAAGATTACAAAGATTCCTTCGTCGATGCTGCGGTGGTTATGGAACCCCAAAGAACAAGCCATTGACTTCAGACACACCAAAGGACAGAATTTTGTCCTGATGATATTGAGTCTCTGGCTTACAGGTGGACCTACAAGGCCTGACTTGCAAGTCCACTATCATTAGGAAATTCTAGAAGAACTAAATGTCTGTGGTTCAGGATGACAAGGAAAGGCTGTTTAGCCTGGAGAAGAGAAGGCTGAGAGGGGATCTTGGAAGGTCCCTTCCAACCCAATGCATTCCATGACTCTATGATTCTTGATCTTGTCAATGTTTATAAATATCTGAAGGTTCGGTGTCAAAAGGATGGGGCCAGGCTCTTGTCAGTGGTGCCCAGTGACAAGACAAGGGGCAATGGGCACAAACTGAAACACAAGAAGTTCCACGTAAACATGAGGAAAAGCTTCTTTCCTCGGGGGCTGACAGAGCCTGGCCCAGGCTGCCCAGAGAGGTTGTGGAGTCTCCATCTCTGGAGAGATTCCAAACCCACCTGGACACGATCCTGGGCACCCTGCTCGGGGTGACCCTGCTGTGGCAGGGGGATGAGATGATCTTCAGAGGTCCCTCCAACCCCTACCATGCTGGGATTCTGTGACAAAGATCTAATAGAGTGACAGCTCATGCAATTAAAGACACAGAACACACATATACTGTATCTATATGCTGTTCAGAAGTAGTTCTCTTCAGGAATTAAGAGCATCTATCCTTTCTATATGTATGGGAACATACACGTGTAGCAGAGAAGCTACATAATTTGCATCACAGAGACCAAACAAACCCACACACTGCAGAAGCAGAAGTTTCTCCCTTATTTTCCAACTATTTTTCTCTCAAGAGAATTCAATCGCTATGACCTACACAAGTAGCACCATTGCTCCTTCAGGGAAAAACTCCAGCGCAGCTCTACAAGTCAGCTAAAATATTTTTTTCTGACCTGTGTAATATTCATCTCCCACATTGCCCAGGAAACACTTGTTTCTAAACAGAAAAAGTTAACATGCAGACGTTCTCTCCTTGCCAGCTGGCAAGCAGCTGCAGTGTGTCATCAGTTCCAAATTGTGAAGGCAGAAGACAAGAGCCTGGCTGCAGGAGAGCTGAAACAAGTATCCTGTTCTTGCTGAGCTGGATTAGGCAAGATGTCTCAGTATATCATAGAATGTTTCAGGCGGGAAGGGACCTCTAGAGGTCATCAAGTCCAACCTCCCTACACAAGTAGGGACATCTACCTAGGTCAGGTTGCTCAGAGCCTCATCAAGCCTGACCTTGAATGACTCCAGGGATGGGGCCTCCACCACCTCTCTGGGCAGCCCATTCCAGTGTTCTATGACCCTCATGCTAAAGAACTGTTTTCTAATATCCAAGCTAAATCTCTCTTTTCCTAGCTTAAAACCATTCCTCCTTGTCCTATCACTACAAACCCTTGTGAACAGACCTTCCCCTGCCTTCCTGTAGGCCCTTCAGGTACTGGAAGGTCAGTATAAGGTCCCCCAGAGCCTTCTCTTCTCCAGGCGAAAAAGAGTTTCACAGTCCCTATAAAGGCTGTATCAGTGGCCCAGGCTGCCCAGAGAGGTGGTGGCTGCCCCATCCCTGGCACCATTGCAGGTGAGGTTGGCCGGGGCTCTGAGCAACCTGCTCTAGTTGCAGATGTCCCTGCTCCCTCCAGGGGGTTGGACGATGACCTTGAAAGGTCTCTTCCAACCCAAACCATTCTGTGATTAACGGTACTGTGTAGGATTTATGAAAGCTCTCCACACTGTCACTTTCTGACAGAGGTGTTAAGTTCTGTGTCACCTATCTGATACAAAAAAAGCATGCATCCATCTCCAGCTCACTGATGTTCAAGAGAATCATAAAATTGGAAGAGAAACACGAAAACAAATGAGTAACTCAAAACTGAAATGAACAAGGTATCTTTAAGGTCCCTTCCAATCCAAACCATTCTATGATTCTCTAGTTCTATGAAATTGCTTCTTATTCACAGATTTTTCAAAGGGGAAAGAGAGCAAAAAGGAAGGAGTAAAGAACTGTAAAAATATGCAAGAATTAAATTTCTTCTGGGTTATGCTAATAGCACTTCTGTGAAGAACTCCACTACTTTCAGATCCAGAGTCTTTCCTATACCCTTTTACAGCACTCCAGAGAAAAACAGACAGACGAGAGTCTGAAACTCCTGGAGCTGGAGTATTTAAGCAAACAAAACATCTTTTATTTGCTGCTTCCTTCCCAATTGTAGAGGTAGAAGAAACAAAACCCTGGTTGGCATTTTATATGCAATTCAGCAACAATAATTACAGAATCTTGGAATGGTTTGGGTTGGGAGGGACCTTAGAGATCATCCAGCTCCAACCCCCCTGCCACGGGCAGGGACAATCCACTTATGCAGGAGAAAAAACTGCCAAAAGTAAGAAGTTCTTCCACAAAACTTCCAAGTCACAAAGAAAGAATGGAGTCTGTTTGAAAAACAATCCACACAAGTTCAGGTGCCCCACACACGGAATCCCAAAATACTAAGCCCTTATGGAAGTCACCTGTAAGCACATCTAAGTAGTCCAGTAAAATTATGTGTTTTCTAATAAAAGATGCTTTGATATGCCAAATCACCCAAGGGAGCTCTTCTTTTCACATTTAAAAAAGGAACAGACCGTTCCCCAATTTTTTGTATACTACTTTTGCTTATGCAACACTGTCATGAGCGACTTCAAGTACACTGTTTTGACAATTAAAATACAGTGGCAGCAGTTGGTGTTGGCACTGGAAAGGTCTTATTTGCCCAACAATACAACTCACTTTTGTCTAAAAATAATGCCATCTGTTTCTCCAGACACTCGGGACCACCACTAGAGGATTCATCTTCGTATTTCAATGGGATTGGTGTGCTGGGGTCAGCTGCAGGAAGGTCACCTTCTTTTTTAACACTGCTGTCAACAGACTTCAGGCCCTGCAAGAAGAAGAAATCATTTAGATTGCCTTGAAAGCAATATTTAGCAAACAATACATTGGGAATTGGGTACTAGGTGAAACATCATTAGAAAGTTGATGGTAAACTTAGAATCCTAGATTTGTTTAGGTTGGAAGAGACCTTTAAAATCGAGTCCAACCGTTAACTCAGCACTGCCAGGTCACCATGAAACCATGTCCCTCAGCACCACATCTCCATGGCTTTGAAATCCCTCCAGGGATGGGGACTCCACCACTGCCCTGGGCAGCCTGGGCCAGCTCTTCACAACCCTTACAGGGAAGACATTGTTCCTCATGTTCAACCTATACCTCCTCTGGAACAACTTGAGGCTGTTTCTTTTTGTCCTATTGCTTGTTCCTTGGGAGAAGAGACCGACCCCCACCTGGCTCCTCCTCTCAGGGAGTTGTCGAGAGCAAGGTCTTCCCTGAGCCTCCTTTTCTCCAAGCTGAACAGTCCCAGGTCCCTCAGCTGCTCCTCACCAGACTTGTTCTCTAGACCCTTCCCCAGCTTTATTGCCCTTCTCTGGACACACTCCAGCCCCTCAATGTCCTTCTTGGAGTGAGTGGCCCAAACTGAACCCAGGATTTGAGGTGTAACCTCTCCAGTGCTGAGTCCAAGGGGACAATCCCTGCCCTAGTCCTGCTGGCCACACTAGTGCTGATCCAAGCCAGGATGCTGGTGGCCTTCTTGGCCACCTGGGCACACACTGGCTCACGTTCAGGTGGCTGTCAACCAACACCCCCAGGTCCTTTTCCACCAGGCAGCTTTCCAGCCACTCCTCCCCAGGCCTCACGTTGTTGTGACCCCAGCTCACCTCCAGGACGTAGTTGAGAACCAGCCGGCAGCGCTCCTCGGTGCCGTGGCAGACGGGAAATGCACAGCTAGGCTTCATCGAGGAGGCGGCAGGGAAGGAGGAAGAAGAGAATAAACATTCAGCATATGAAATGTGAGAATTACAGGCTAGAAGACGCAACGAGAGACAGCATTAATCAAACCTGGTAATGGAACATCTGAGCCCTACACTATGAAGTGTCACAATATTTCTTTATCTCAGTGAGCAATTCATTTATCTGGTCATCTACACTTGGTCTCTCCTGGTAATCCCAAGGAGGAGAAGAGGCTATGAGATGACTCTATTCTGTAACAGGAATTACAGAAGCACCCACAGTCTGTAACGCAGACCCGGGAAGAGAAGCAGATTCAGTACCACACAGAAATCATCTCCTCAGCCTATACATCACCCTTGCACTTTCAGCATCTTTGAGCAGCTTGATGCCTTGGGGGTTTTTCGGGGAGGAGGTGTGTGTATTTTTGTTTTCTTCTACTGTAGAGTAGAAGGCGGAGAAGAAAAGGGAAATGCAGTGCTTCTGCACCTGCACAAGTTGGTGTATTTTCAGCTGATGGACCTTGATGTGTTAGAAATTAAGAGCAGTAAGAGTTACAAATGTTTTTAGAAAATCTTCTTGGCTACTCAGCACAGATGTTAGGAAAGGGCTTAGCTCGTGACCTGTGAGAGTCATTTCATAATCATATCTCTATATAGGTAAGACAAGCAAAACATCAGAAGTAAAATGCTACAGAGTTTCCTTGCTGATCTTCCCGGTTTCTTGTTTTCCTCTGTTTTGTTTCGCTAACAACGCACAGAAAGCGTGATGAAGGCAGCAGCGTTACACTTCTGCTGATTCCTTTCTGAAGCACATGTATGGCAATGAAGCTTCAGGAATATTGTGGTTGGCAATATTTTCTCTGCTGCCATGACAGGAATAATTTCCCTGTAGGCAGCTATGCAGAATCGTGCTGTAACAGACACCTGCAAGATGCCAGGGGAAATCTACCTGAAACCTGCTATACTGTAAAATTCCAAGACCTCAAATTTTACAAGCAGCTCTTGGGAAGTTGCTAAAAAAAATAAACAAAACTAACACAGAACCGAATTTCAACAGCACATCTTGCTACGTGAACCTTTCAAGAGAAGCCTTCAAAAACAAAGCCACAGCTTCACTTACACGTATTCGATGAACTGACTTGTATTTTTCTGGGACTGACAACTCTCCAACGGATTTGATTATAGCCACTGCTTTATTGTCATCTGGTGGATCAGAACTGTTACTGTAAGAACCGTTTTCATCACTGTCTGGCATTTCTTCCTCCTCCTCGCTATAACTCTCATCAGAATTTCCGTTGATAGGGAAGTCTGTACTGTCGTCTTTTTTAGGTTCATCCAGCTGAAAAAGCTCTGATAACATGTAGTTCGCTGAAGCAATAATCTTTTTAAACAGGAGAGAAAAAAAACAGTGATTTGTTTCCCAGTTAAATTTGTCTTTTGAGAGGCAACATCAATATAATTTGTCGCAGAATAAAGGAGGAAGCAGTACATGCGAGTAGGTTATTTGATAAACTGTAAATACAGCCTGTTCTCACACACACACTGTGTGAGTGGATGTCTCAGTACTGGATTTTTATCTATATTTAAGAAACAAGTCACTGCAGACAGCGTGTTGCCAATTATCCATATATGTGCATAAACTCATGCATTTTTGGAGGGCTTTTTACAGCCGTGCTTAAGAAAAAAAATCCCAGAAAATTAGCTATGCTACCAGGTTGTTTTCTGAACCAATATGTAACTGCTGAGAAGGTAACTGCTGAGTATAAATTCAATTAACCAGCTCACGGCTCTCTCCTACCCTACTAAAGAGTTACTTCTAGAGTTAAAAGTCCCGTATCAGAAAGGAAAAAAGGATTCAAGCCTGATCAAGTTTAGAAAACCCAACTGGTAAAGAATCTTACCCGTTCTAAAAGCTTGTAGATTACAAGAGGCTAACAAGAGAAGCATCTTATGCAAGCAAAAAAAAGCAATTTTCAAGAGCTTCTAGTGGCATTTTGAGAGGTTTCTACAACTTCAGAAGGAATCTACAAGATCCTTATTAGTTACTAAATGCCACGTCTCTTCTTGTAATCTGTTTTAAATACAATTCAGATTTTTGACGTCACATTTTTGGGATCAGTTTTGAGTTGATAACAGCTTAAATCGAGACCGCTTACACGTCAACTAGGTTATAGTCTGGATTCGGTTTCAGCAAGAGTATTTCTTTGGCATTTGTGATGTGTTGCCTACAAATAGGAACAAGGTGAAGTTGCCCTGTTAGCGTAGCACGGCCTGCACGCAGCAGGATCCGTGCCTCCTGCAGTACACCAGTTTACTTTTTTGTTTATGTGCACTGACTCTCCCTTAGTCCACTGTGAACCTACAGATTTCTCTATGTAAGACAAGGACGGGACCGTGAATAGATCTGGTCAACGTCCCAATGAGAAAGCCGCACACTCAAGGTACCAATGGCTCACACAACAGTCTAATGAAGAGATCAAAAGGCTGAGGTTCTTTTCCTGACTCTCCCACCTATCATGGAACAGCGTGGAAGGGAACCCTGAAGACTGTTTAAACCAACTCTCTTGCTCAAAGCAGGTTGCTCAGGACCACATCCAGTTGGGCTTTGAGTATCTCAAAAGGATGGAGACAACCTCTCTGGTTGACCAGGTGCAACATCCAGCCACTTTCAGAGTAAAAATGGTCTTATATTCATGTTTTACAATGTCTAACTAAGATCTGCTCCAGTGTCTGTACAGCTTCCAAACACACAGAGGCTCTTTGGGGACGAGAGCAAAGAGCAAATATAATGAAAAGTTCCTTTTTAGAGCAATACAGAAGACTTGTGAGGCAATGAGGGTCAGTGAAGGCTACCAATTAAAAAAGATTAGACTGATGATTCTTTAACCAGAAATCAAATTCCAAGTTTAGAAATAAATATAAATTCTCTCCCTTGCAAAGGGAGGGGGAAGCACTACCCAAAATCTTGCCAGGTGTATAACAATGCCAACATTTCTATTCTATTTACACACAGCTACAAGGAAACACAACATTCTTACCTGAGGGTGTCTGCCATCGTCCAGTAACTTAAGACAATTCAGGAGCAATGTTCTGATAGTGCCATAGTGCTTCTTGTTCTGGTTTTTCTTCAGCATCATATTGCACGCAACTCTAAAAGGAAGTTGAACAAAATAGTAAATGCCTGGATAATTTCTTTGTGCTGGAAGAAAAAAAAAAAGCTTTAAACAATATAACTGCAAGTGTAGATGGCCCAAACTTTATGATGGGGCTACCAGTCACTCAGCAAGAGCGTAGTTTACATGGAGAAATGGTGAAAGGGAGAAATTCTGGCTTGATTTAGTGGGACTGAGGCTTACCAAGCTCATGTGCCAAGGAAGATTTCATGCATTTTCATCCCATCACGACTTTTGGTCTGTGCTCTTAAGACACCCGCACCAAGAGCTAAGTGTTACAACAAAAATGGTAAAAACTCACTTGTATAGAAGAATTGCCACTGGCATTGTAAAAGGGTTTTGGTATTTGTCTTCTGTCTCTTCACAGAGGGTGGTTAGGTCGTAGAGCTTTACTATATCACTCCCGCTCGCTGAAAGGGAAAACCTTTCATTAATCAACATGACATTAATGTCAATCTTTTCAAATCGATCTAAATCTACTCACCTTTAAATAACCAGTAAGTATGTCCTTCTTTGGTGCAATTTGATTTCAGAAAAGATAAGATATTTTGAGCGATATCTTTTATCACTTTGGTAGAAAAATTAGAGTTTTCCAAATTTGGGATATCTTCAGTCTTGATCATTTCATATTTCTACAAGGGATAGATGTTATAAGTCAAGGTTAGGAACGTTTCATGCCACTCACCCCCCCAAAATCTATAGATCGGTGTCTCTACCAACTGCTAAAAGAAACAAAGACTACTGCTGGGACACAGTGTCATGATAAATGGAGTTAATGCCTATCAGTTACTGTAAAAGCAAGCACATCTTGATTACACTACTCGATAAAAGCTTTGAAGAGGATTCACTTCTGTGACAAACATGGTAGATGAAGAAAAAAAGCTGGAAGAGAAGTGGTGAAGGTGCAGAATCCATTACTTCAGTGAAACCTAGCAAGCAACTATACGCTACTAGGTGGAACGGAAACTCAGCTCCTATGTGTGTCAATACAAAAACGATCACAAAAAACCCTGGATTTATCAGAACAGTAACATTAGAAAGATCTGTTACAACTGGAGCAACTTCAGAAACTGAAGAATGGATTAACTGGGCGTAACACAAAGAGCCAGACTTACCTGAACGATGCCGTTCACATGAAAGCACATCACAAGCTCTGGTACGTTGCATATTAAGTTGTCCAACCAATAGTCAATTCCTGTCAGCACGTTTATTGGCTTGTTGTTATCCCTAAAAACAAATATTTCTAGTGTTATGTAAGCCTTTATTTACTCTTCAGGAAACATTCGAGATGTTTACTAACAGGATTTAGATTCAAGTCACCTGAGAGTGGAGAGATGTAAAATAATTATTTGTGAATTGTCACATTTTACAGAGACAAAGAATGAGCTGTATCAAACAAAAGAGATGTCCTGATCTCTCCAACAGAGTACACTCACTTTCCCTCCGCTATTTTCAATTTTTGCCCACACTTATGCTGAAACTTTAACAAGCTTCTGATGCCATGCTATCACCAAGATAGTAAGTACTTAAGTTCTAAAGAAAGAGCAGTATTAGCTGCAACTAGTTACAGCACAGGCCTTCTCCCAGACCTTCCCAAATTCCTTGCAAAGCAAGGTACAGTTAATTCCTACATGTCTCTTGAAAAGATGACAAATGCACCGAATGAGTTTCAAGTTTTTGCTCATTCTTTGTCCACGTAAGACTGGTCATCAAGAGATCAACAAAGGTAAGACCTGAACTACTGTAGTCACAAGTTTTAACCACTTGTGCCCAACTAGTAGTTATTTAAATTCAGAATCCCAAAAGGAGAAAAACAACTGCTTTCTTTTATAAAAATAGCAATAGCATGAAATTAAGGACTAGATGTACGGAAGTGTTTTAAAACTCAACATTCCTCAAGTCAGGGAAGGTTGCAAACCACCAAAAAAAGACTTAGTTACAGAGCCAGAAAAATCAGTGCAGCCGCACTGGGACTTTGGGACTGTTTCTGTTCTCCTGCACTTCGCCATTTAAACGTAAAGCTTGAATTGTATTCTTTAAACTGGATGTAAAAATTAAGAGTCAATCAAACAAGATGCAGATCGCTAAATAGGAAGCAAAGCAACAAGTCAGCTTGACTCGGTGACCTTTAAGGTCTTCTCCAACCTGAATAATTCCGTGATTCTAAGGGAGCCAAGGCTGGCTTAAATATCTCATTAACTTACAAACTCACCTGAGACGCAAGCTCACAGCAGGGTATCTCCCACCTCCAAATATAGGCATATTTGATCCCACTAGCATGTGGATATCTTCAAAGGTCCACAAGATATTACGAACAAAGTCATTTTTAAGTCCCTTCATCAAGAGAAAAAGAGTTGGTGTGTAATTCGCTAGTATAAAACTTGCTCTCTATGACATTCTGTGGAATTATGAGAAAGCCAGAAGCAAAAGCAGCAAATAAAAGGCAGCACGTGATGAACTACGCTACGCATACACGTTAACTGAAAAGACCGAGCTCACAGATGCCACAAAAGCTACTTCTACAGGGGATTTAGTTTTTCTCTCAGTTCCAATTTAGACCAAATTTTTAAAATGCTGGTTTAAATTGAGGGTTCAGTGTTTGAGCTCAAATCTCACAGATAGCATACCTGACTGTTTTCCCCGTCATTGAACAAAGTAGTCAGGTTTTGTTCTTTGGGGGCTGAGGCCACGTGCCCCACTATATATGAGGGTTCAAGAGGCACATTGCCCTGTGAAAAGCACAAGGATAAGGAGTGATTCTGCTGCTGAGGCAAAGTTAGGCCATTAAAAAATAAACCTGAACAACAAACGCACATAAGGGAAAAACCTCTACCTCTAACATCTTTATAATAAATATGTATTAAAAAAAAAACACATTAAAACGCCTCTAGTCAGTGACTACAACACTTCTTTTCTATAGCTAGTACCAAGACGTTGTACTTTCTGTTCTCAGAGGCTTTGGAAAGAAAGTAGAAATTTTTTACAGAAATGCTTTAGCCCCGCAGGGTCAGCATCAGATTATTAGCTCCCAGAAGGAAAACCTCTGTCCTGATGTCTTATTTATAAGAAAAATGACCCTGTATGAATGTACAACAGCTTTTTTTCCGATAAGCAGTCCGTGGTATTAGGCAATAGCTCTTCAGGAAGGTGGAAGAGAAAAGCAGTTCTTTTTCAAAAAGCTTTCAAGGACTGCAATACTTCTACACTTTACAATATTACAACACCTGTAGTTATAATTTTATGGATAACGTAGGTTAGAGCCTTCAGATAGCTGACCAAGGCGGCTGGCGTAGCCCGTGGTAACAATAAGCACAACTATAGCATCAATTGCTGTATGATATTACTCAAAATCCACAGGAATTAACAGTTTGCATAAAAAAGCTTAGCCACAGACTGAAACCCTGGATTGGGGCCTAATACGAATCATAATTTATTGCATAATTACTATAAACATCTCCTCCCGCTTGCGTAATCTCACAGCGAGTATTTGTAAACGTTGCTTAACCGTTTTACAAACATTTTCATACATCTTCATTTTCCCCTTCACCTCAAATTCAGGGCCACAGAAGATTCATTTTAATAGCGGATTTAAAAAGAAACAGCAAATGCACACGCTCTGAAGATCAGATTTCCCTACTTTTAGGTAAAGTCCTTGATGATTACTCCTGGCCAAACGTTCTGCTTTGCAAAAATGCATAAACAAGTGCAGATTTGGTACTACAGTGACAGGAAAAAAAAGTAATTTCTGAAATTTGGAGTTCTGAAGCCCTGGTATAAGCCAAACTGCACATACTGCCGAGTTCTTCTGATGCCTGAGTTCATTTCTCTCAGCAAATCCTGCAGCAGCACCTTTGAAAACCTTTCAGTATATACGTCCCTACAAAAACTAAGGTGCCATTTAAAGCATTATATACACTAACCTGGTTAGAGGCACCTGGCTCTTCAGATAATGAAGAAGGCATTTCAAAAGGAGCTGGCCAGGAGGCCCTTCCTGCTTCATCACTCTCACCTGAAACAGGACCCTCCTGGTGCTGTTTGGAAGTGGAAGGAACAGGCTGAGCAGCTCCGTCACCATTAATGCTGACAAAGCAACATTAAAAAGTTCAGTTGACAGTATGGAAACAGAGTCATTTGATAACTGTTAGATTTGCTGCGCTGTTCCCAAAGAACGACTTTGCTAATAAACTAAAAGATTGCTACGCTGACCACTTTTCATTGCTCAAGCCTTTGCGGAATGACAGCGGGTGTCACCATCTACCTTGTCTATTTTAAGTTATTCTTCCCTCAAACTCAGAAATACTGAGATATGCAGTTAATTAGGTCACACGGATTATTTTTTTCTTTAATACTTTAACAATACTTCAATTTCTGTAAAATCATTTACGTTATTTCCTGATCTCATCCCTCAATTCTCTCTGTATAAAGATAAATCAGCAAATAAGACGGACAATAATGGAATTTTAATATTTACTTCAAGACAAGAAACCTGGCAAAAGTAAGTGGTGTGGAATTTGAGATTCATGCAGATGTAGTTACCTGTAATACAAAAATTTAGACAGTATAGCCTTCTGGTACCAATGTTCTTTACTCTTCTTTTTTCGTTGCCACTTCTGATCAATCAGCCTTTGATAAAACTCTTTCAGCCACGTCCAGTCCCCTGTCTAGGCAATATCATAAATACAAAATTAATATCAAGAAGCATCTGTAAAGTAAACCAGGTGCCCTATTAATTCATGGATAATTATCCACAGCAACAGAAGAAACCCAGAAAATAACTTCACAGCTCAAGCCTTGAATCGGTCATTTATTGAAAATGTATCTTCTGAAAAAGTCTTACTGAGAAGTTAACTTTGTTACAGAGTCAGATACATGGTGAGAGGTTGCACAGTAAGAAAGAGTTATTAATAATAAAATTAATAAAATTGTACAGCAATACTGAAGTAACTACAGGAGAGTGGGACATGGAATTTTAACCCTATAATACCATCAATACAGGAAATAAGATGCAGTCCGTGGGTAAACCGACTGCTGCAGAGTAGAGCACCTTTCGTACTCGCGTAGGATTCTCAGGAATTTTGATACCTCCGTGCTTTCTTGCTGGCTACACTATTCTTGGAATAAAGCATTTTGACCCTACGACACGCTTAACAAAAGCCAAATGGCTAACCTGAGACGATCTCATGAAGAGTTCTTGAATATCGAGCTCATCCAACAAGAGGGTCCGCCCAATACGATGCACTGCCATGCTCACGTGGGACTTGCTGTAGGGTATCTTCAGAAGTTTTTTAATATTCTTGCAGCAGAAAAAGAGAACAAGAGATAATATTGAATATAATTACAATAATTGTAAGATAATTCTCAGGAAATTGTAAGCAAAGAACACAGTACTGACATGGGAGAGGCATGGGCAGGCAAATGAAACCTAGTGCTGGTGATTTTAAGAAGGCCACTCCACGAGAAGTTGCATTTCTTGAGGTCAGAGAACATGAAGGACAGTGATAAAGAGATGGAGTAATTAGTATAAACAACCACACATGGTTTAAACATGATGTCTCTTTGGCTCATCACAACCAGGTATCATCACAAGTGACAAAGCAAGCAGATGGTTTGGATTTTAGAACCTTTATCTTCACCACAGGAATATCAACACTTTGTCAAATATCCAGAGGAACCTGGACTGAGATCTAAGTCTAAACAAACATCTGCCAAGCATCAGCACCGAGACAGTAAATGAGTATGTGTGTTTCCACTGCATCTGAATTCTAGATAGTACCAGCACCAAAAAAGATGGCATAAATGAAAAGTAAAAAAGATTGGAAGGGGACTATCTCTTCTAGATAAGAACAGAAAAAAATAAAATCATCTTGAGTGTAATAAATCACATCAAAATAACCAACTGCAAACACATCAGACAACACTTTGGAAGACTGGTGTGCTGCATGTGCTAAATCACCTATTTTAGCGGAAAATTAGCTGTAGAAATCCACAGGGAGTATGATTTTATCTCTACATTTCTCACTCAGCAATCACAACTCCCCTAAGTGACACAGCAAAAGGTCAGTAATCCCTTTGTGTTTCACCAGAGGATCTTTACTTTTCCTCAGAGGACACAAAGATGCCAGAAGCAATGGCAGCATCTTAAAATAAGGTGTATACGATGTAAGAGCCTGAATGCCAGAACGTAGAAAGTTATACCTACCTCTGAATCAGACACAACATCCACATCATTCCCAACGGAGTCAATGAAGTCATACGCCATCCCAAAGCTATTTAGAAAATAGTACAAGTTAAGACAAACGCAGTGTGACATTTAATAAGCTTTAAAACTCAGGTCTTTATTTATTCTTTGAAAGTTCTTTAGTCCTCAAAAAAAAAAAAAAGCACCTAGCTAAACATTACCAGATGTAATGACCTACAGTTAATTACCAAAATAATTTTGTTTTTACATTCTGCCAGTTTTTCCAAGATATCTTACAAGTGCTTCGATCTAATTTCAAGACGTTCTAAAAGGTATATAAGTTTTGTCCAGAACATCTGAACTATTTAAGTATTTAAGACAAATAAGAAATTAGGTTTGTAATTTTTTTTTAACACTGAAACCAAGAAGAGTTTTTCAAAGAGGTTTCTCTTTACGGCATTAAGCACCTTAAATACTTTCATTTCAGCAGATGTCATTTCATTTTACCTCTTATTTATGTTTTCTAAAACTGGCCTACATGTTCAAACAGACACATCCTTGTATTTTCATCCTCTCTCATTAAGGCCTCTCTAAATCAGAAGCTATTTAAGTGATAATATTTTAGTGTACAGCTCATTCTTTAAAATTAAACCAGGTATTACTATAACCCAAACAAATACATGATCTGCAAGCGTCTGAAGTTAAACTTTCACTATTTGCTTTTTAACACTGACACTAGAGAGAGATTAAATTGCCAGCCTCTACTTGGCAAACAAACACAACCTTTAAAATAAACAGGAAAAATTCATAGAGCACTGAGAAACATGCTGCCCGAAACCATGCATGTCCATACACAGATTATGAGGATTTAAACACAGACTCTCCACAAACTGTTGAATTTCACTAACTAGTTGCCTTGGTGTAAATTTGCTTGTTCAGCACAGGATTTAAGCCTCCTATTTATAAACACTCTGCACTCAACTCCTCCAACTATTTAACAAACATCCACAGTGAAAAGTAACACGGCTTTTTTGGTTTTGCCCCTCATTCCACCTTCTGTGCCCAGTCAACAGGACTATGAAATTTCCTTTGTCATTCATTAGCCAGGTCCAGTTCCTGAAGACCCAGAAGAGCTATAAATGGGCTCTGTAACCTTCAAGGGAAATCACATTCATTCCATTTTCACTTGTTATCAAAAGCAGAACAGCCAGTTGCACCAGTCTGGTTTGATTTTGGCCAACCAACAACAGCCAACCAGACAAGAACAAGAGCGTCTTGGACAAGGTGTCAACACGCACTTGAAAAAAATAATAATCAACAGCATCACCAGCATCACAAGACCAGGCTGGATGGGGCTCTGAGCAACCTGACCTAGTTGCAGATGTCCATGCCCATGGCACGGGGGTTGGACTAGAAGACCTTTAAAGGTCCCTTCCGGCCCAAACCTTGATTCCATGATTATCAATTATCTACAAAGGAGACGAGATTGGAGCATACAGGCAAGAAGTCCGGATGAAAGCAGAGGGAGAATGGTTAGGAAAAGTGACAGCTCGTCGCTGCGGTAAAGTCTGTGCTTTATCCTTTGAATTACACATGGTCCAAGTTCACTGCTATAATTAGTCTTAAAGGCCTGCTAAAAATACAGCTTGCTGTTATTTACCTTGAAAACGGTTTACTTTTTTTGTTGTTGCCAAGAATGGTTGTACCTGCTGGTCCCAGCTTAGCGCTTTCACGTAACCAGTTGGCAGGTGGAAGTTTCAAGTCCGTCTTCTCCTGAAGACGGGCAAACGCTGCTTGCGGTGGAGCAGAGGAGTATTTCACCACAGCGCTGCTTTTCACTTCGTTGCCTCCGAGAAACAGCACCGAGGCCTAGTTTTCAAAGGGCAATTAGTCATTCATTTACAAAAATAACAGCAATTTAAACTATAGACTTGCTATATGATAAGCTACTTTTAACGGTAAGCGACGAAAGCACTGTCCTGCATTCCCTCATGATTTTCTTCTGCACATGAGCTCCTCTGACTCCAACACTTGCGTCAAGCATATGCTCCACTTGATGAGTTATAAGGCTAAAGTGCTAGTAAGGTCAGCTCTGCACGGAATAGGAAATGACTCAGAAAGGCCAAAACTAAAACAGAATTCCCACTAATGCTGCAGAAGTTTGTGAAAGTAAGTGTTCGCTAACAAACAGGGCCACGAAGCTGATCTGAGAGGGCTGGAACACCTCTTCTACAAAGACAGGCTGAGAGAGTTGGGGTTGTTCAGCCTGGAGAAGAGAAGACTCTGGGGAGACCTCACTATGGCCTTTCAGTACTTAAAGGCGGCCTACAAGAAAGCTGGGGAGGGAGCTTGTGGCCACAGGACAAGGGCTAATGGGTTCATACTGGAAGAGAGGAGATTTAGATTAGAAATTAGGAGGCAGTTCTTCACTCTGAGGGTGCTGAGACACTGGAACGTGTTGCCCAGGGAGGCTGTAGATGCCTCAACACTGGAATTGTTCAAGTCCAGGTTGGACTTTGAGCAACCTGGTCTAGTGGGAGGTGTCCCTGCCATGGCAGGGGGGTTAAACTAGATGATCTTGAAGGTCCCTTCCAACCCAAACCATTCTATGATTCTATGAAACGGAATCACAGAATGGTAAGAGTTGGAAGAGACCTCTGGAGATCATCTCATACAGCTCCCAAACATTAAAGCTAAACGCGTTCCAGCCTTACCGCTGTGTATCTCTTTACAAACACAGCAAAACAGGGAGCTGCCACACTTAAGAGCTTTGAACCTGTGTATGTTAAGGGAAAAACAGATCCACAGGACACTTTTTATGTAAATACAACACAGCACACCGCACTTAAGCGTAACAACACAAACACTACTTACAATTAAAGCTTAAATCCTAATTAGCACGTTCCCCGCCACACTCCGGCCCTGACGGCGGCACTCCCTTACCGGCCAAACTGGAAGGAGGCCGGATACACGCCTCTGAGGCCGCTGAAAACGTCCCTGTGGGCTGTGTTCACAGCCCCGCAAACCGGCAGCAGCGCCCGGGGCCGGGGGCTGCCACCGGCGGCAGCCGCTGC
>VZZY01022474.1:482225-675939 GCA_013400335.1 Eurystomus gularis
GGCTCGCGGGCGGGGCGGGGCCGAGCCGTGAGGGGAAGGGCGGCAATGGCGGCTTCTTGGGGTGGTTGGGCGGGAGCCTCTGCGCGGCTCAGGCCCTGCTTTGGCTTCCCGCGGCGCTTCCCGCCCCTCAGGCTGCTGAGCCGAGGCGGGTGGTTGCGGTGAGGCCGCAGCAGCAGCAGCCGGCCCGGGCACGCCGCTCTCTGCCCTCCCAGCAGAGGGAGGTGCCGTAGTCTCCAGGCCCGTTTCAGTGTGGAGGGGGCGGCCGAGCCTCTGGGGCCTGCTCATGGCCGGTGCTCCCGAACCCGCCTGGCCTGGGTTGTCCCAGCCCTGTCCTGAGAAAGGGCGGGTCCGCTGTCTAGTAAAGTAGCTTAGGTAAGGGAGCAGGGTAATAGAGCTTGTTGCTGCGCTTTGCAGTTGCACTGAGGAGCTGTAACCATAAAACCAGTAAACACTTGGCAATGGGTGTGAGGGTGGGGGGGGATCAAGTCTTGCAGTGTGTTGGCCTCTGCTTGTGCACTGAATTTGACAAAGGCCTACCCATGATGGCTTAAGCTAGCAAATGGTGCCTTCAGTAGTGCCCAAAAGACTTTTTATATTAAAGTAATACTCTTTGTTCTCCATGCTGTGAGAGGCAGTACAGTTTGTCACTGGTGAGGAAGGGCAAAGGCTGTCATCCTCCTGGCTACATACAGCAAGAGGGCTAGGGCATGCTTTTCTTTACTGGGATACTTTTATATCCTGCCACTAATCCTTTTGGGGCACAGATGATCCTAATAATCTTTGAAACTCTCAAAGTTGATTGAAAGTGGCCTGAAGATTTGAAAATTATTAGGGATTTTGGAGGTTGAAAGCGGCTGCAGAAGCCTTTTTCCTTTGTGAACCAAGCTCAAATACTCTTAATTTTGCATATTTTTACTGACAAAGCGTGTGTCTGTTGACGATAAGAATAACATGGTAAATACAACAATACGCTTTGGTGTGACAAGACACACATAGAATCTATTTTAAAATGTATAAGATGTTTTAAAGCATTTTTAGTCAAACATTCATTTTCATTACACATATATCACTGACAAACGGGAGTAAATAAAAAACTGTTGCAGCCCTCTAGGAGAAAAAAAAAAGGTTTTTAGTGGAGTAATACTTTAAAAGCTGAAGTGCTGTTTGAGTTAGCAATAATGAACCCCAAGTTACCGAATCTGAAAATGAATAGAATGGAATGAAAACAAATCACAGCTTCCTCTGCCTGTCGCACTCTTTGTCTGTCTCTAGTCTCTATATCGGGCTTAAAGCAGTCTTAAAAATAGCGTGAGTTATCTCCAGAGCCTTCTGATCTGATCTTGGTGCATTCAGGCATTGATACTGTTAATTGCAGGCAAGGTTGAGGTGACAATACAGTGGTGGTTTGTGCTTGGTTCAGTGAGAAGTTCTACCTTGTCTACAGCTCACCCGCAGGCTCATCACATGACAATCAGTGGTGCTGGGCCTCAGTTTTTCATGTGAAATAAGCGTTAATTTCAGTGGGTTTTCTGCTTCCCCATCCATGAGGTTTCATCCGTGCTGACACTTAATGTGGATGTTTACAAGTCAGGGCTCAAACTTGAAGGCAAAAAAATCCACTTCTCTTCTATTTTTGGACAGTGTTCAATACTTTTACCAGCGATTTTTTTTTCCCCTTCTGCAGTCCGTGGTTAAGAGCAACGTTGCCTTTACTCATCTGGATCTTACTAAACCACACAAATCACTTAGTGACACAGTCAAGAAGGGTCTAAAGTTATGGTGGTGCGTTCTACCCCCACCACCTCTGTGAGTGGGACAAGTGGCCACCATAGCAACAGGGCTTCCCCTGGCCCAGTGGCTGGGGGCAGTGGGGGTGTGGAGCCATGCCCAAGGGCAGGTCGTCCCACCACAGAGAGCAGCACGCTGGAGTCTGGGTGAGGGCTGAGTGGGAGCTCCTATGCCCCCAACAGGCATTTTTCTATCCTTAAACTCTCCAAAAAGTGTCATACTGAGGTCTCTTTTTGGTGGTGCTGAGTGATAGGATGAGGGGCAATGGGCACCAACTGGAACACAGGAGGTTCCGCCTCAACATCAGGAAAATCTTTGCTGTGAGGGTGGCAGAGCCTGGGAGGCTGCCCAGGGAGGTTGTGGAGTCTCCTTCTCTGGAGAGATTCCAAACCTGCCTGGATGTGATCCTGGGCAACCTGCTCTGGGTGACCCTGCTTTAGCAGGGGGATTGAAGGAGATGATCTCCAGAGGTCCCTTCCAACCCCCACAATTCTGGGATTCTGTAATTCTGTGACTTCGTCATTTAGCCAGAGGAAAAGTGGTAGGAATTTTTTTCAACTTTTCCGATAGTGCTAAAGGTCTCTCATTTTAGATTTAGCCCTAGCTGATTATCTTCTGGAAAATGCCAGCTGACGTTTGCCTTAGTTCTCACCCTCAGGAGAAGTGGCACAGCCCTGTTGGAGGCCCTGGGCTGGGACATCTGGGCATCCCTGCAACACACGCCTGGCACAGGCTGTTCTTAGTCCCTGAACCCAAAAGTGGTGTGCTTTCCAACCTACGGTTGTACAACACCAAGAGCAGTGTCAGGGAAAAAAAAAGATGTTCCAAGTGGGTTTGGTAGATGGATTATACTCGTATAAATAATTTTTGGAAAGTTTTTGGAGAAGTAATACCTTTCTCTAGTTACTGATCTACATCATAAGGTCTTTACAGTAGGGATTGTGTTGTGGGGAGAAGGCTTCTGATTTTTCCAGAGCCCACTAGGTGCTGCTACAATCCAAATAATAAAAAATAATTGGGAAAACCGGATTTTGCCCGCATCCCTGATCAGATCTATTTGGGTGGTTTTTGTTGTTGTTGACTTTTTTTCTTTTTCAAATAGTTCACAATTTCCATTATTTTCTAGTTTGCTCACGTTGGAGTGTGCCAGAGCCAACCGGAATCAACAACAAGCTCTGCACTAAAACAGGCCCAGGACTTGGGAGAAGCTCGGTATATCGAGGACCAGTTGCTGCCAGCGTACCGAACGCGGGAGCAGGTGAGGGACTGCGGCAGTGCGGTCACATCTGCAGAGCTCCTTTTTGCAAGATCTCCCTTGCTAAGTTAGAAGTAAGAGTAGCACCTAAGGGTGGCTAGAGAAACAGCCCCGTGGCCTGGCAGACTTTGTGCCTCGGGGAATGGAATGATTGCTGGCTGGGCTGAGAAGGAACATCTTTGCGGTTACTCAGTTTATAATTGTGGATGCTCAAAGTCTCTGGTTACTGCTGATCGCCAGCATCGTTGCTTTTCTCTTATTAGCTATGTTTGAGACGCGTTTGTGTGCCAGGATATGTTATAAGCTCAGTCCAAAACCTGTGTGTAAAGCCCTATAAAAGCGTTTAATTGAAATTTGATGATCTGTTTTGAATCGAATGACAGAAATCCTGTATATTCAGGCAAAGGATTTTTTTTTTTTAAATCATTAAAAAGTTAGAAGCTTCCCGTTTGAAGCATTTTTAAAGGCTTGCTTAAAAATTAGGAGATTTGGGACAATTTCAGAAACAAAATACAGTATTTCAAACTCACTAGGATTTGAAATGCTACAATTCCATAAACACCTTTTTATGTCCTGGTTTTATCACCATCCCGAGCTTTGCTTTACCCACCCACTTTGTGCACAGAACATTTTCTGTTTTCACTTTCTATAAGAAGAGCAATTAGATTGAGTTCATTTCACAGATTTTGCGATAATGAAGAGCAGAAATGGGCTAGGAAGGGATATTTAAAAGGGAAGCTTGGGGCTAGAGACAAGAAAAGGAGAAGATTATAGTGGAACACGAGCCTGCATTATGTTGATACCTTTCTGTGGAGCAGCTGCCCTTAGCCACTGGAACGGAGAACGGGTTAGATGGACCTTTCACCAACCCTTGTACGACTATTGAGATCATGGTCTACCTCCTGGATTTACCAGCCCTTCACTGTTAAAAAGAATTAGTGGAATTCTTGTCTGTCATAAATCAAGAATTAAAATAAGGACAGCAGCGAGAGCACAGAGATACATTAAAGGCTAAAATATGATGTCACAGGAACAATCTGAGGAAGTTTGTTTGTGTGACATGATTAAAAAGTGCTGCGAGGGTGTTGGAAGCTCACTGCACATCAAGCTGGATGTCTCTAATCTCTTTGTATGAGGGAGCTCACTGGCTCTGAGGTTAATTAATTTTCTCAGAAATGTAGTAGTGTTTAAGCTTCTATTACCTCTAATTTCTTACTCCATGATAGTGCTATAATTATTCTGCAAGAGATTTTTTTTTAACCATTAGTTAATAGGGAGAATCCTTCCAGAATGATATTCAATATTTACCATCTTGATTTTCAATTTTCCTGCGGCATATAGGCACTGGTAATAAACACTATTCTTAAAATGTGTAATTGCAGTAGGATATTTTAGTAAGTCCTACATTTTACTGACTTAGAAGGTGCTTATTTTTAAACTCATATATGAGAACGTATTTATGGAATTTACTTACCCGTTGAGCTACAGTCTGGTTGAATCTCTTGGAGAAAAGAGGTGAGCGTGGAGAACGTACCTAAAAAAGGTAGAGAATCTGTCTGATCTACCCAATACCCTCAGGTATGATCATGCAGCTGACCCTGTGCAGGCCAGTTTTTGGTAATTACTGAATATTTGGTGATTCTTCATGCTGGATCCAGCAAGATCCAGCTGCATTTATCTTGCCATTGTGAAATATGTAAAGATAACTCTCTTAACTCTCCGGTTACATTTCTCTCTAGAACCGATTCAGATTCGTTTTGCTCTTGAAACATGTGCTTGAAATTGTGTTACATTAAACTTGCTCTTCCCTTTGGAGGTGAAGATTGTAGTTGGCAGATGAAAAATGCATTGCATGGTGTTAATATAATAATTGCTAGAGGATTTACAGAAAAAACGTAAAGCTCCCAACATAAAGCAGGAAAATAATGCTTGGGGAAGAACAGAGGCAATCTAACAGTCCAGGAGAGTTTTCAGCATTTCAGTTTTTTAGCTACTTTAATAATATTGCAAAGATAGATAATAAACCACCTTTAAAAATATTAAATATGTTAAATCACTTTAAAAATAGTTCTTTGGCTGTTGTCCTTTTTTTTCTTTTAAAACTCCAGTTTCATTTTAGCAGCTGGATGAACATTATGTTAAAGAATGAGATTATGAATTAGTTATGCAATTAATACCTCCTCCGCTTCCCCTGCAACAAGCAGTGTACATGACATTCAGCACATAAATCATAGATTAATTCAGTTTTGAGGTCCCTTTTGTAGTTCATTTTAATTAGCTTTATGCTTACTAGTGAATCAAGGCAACACTGACGTGTATCTAGTACTTTGCTGCTTTGAAAATTCACACTTTTCTATTAATCATGTATGTATCCAGCAAGTCAAGGGAACGCAAATCCTCCTGATGGTTTTGTAAAAAAAAAGAATTTAAAATAAAATACAATACAGAGGGTCCACATTACCCTTACAAAATTATGTGCAGTTGAAGATTTAACATATGATTTGACTTCTGGGTTAGAACGTAGCTGTAATTTCAGCGGCTGTCAGAATATAAGAACTAAGACTAGTAGACTCCAAACAAGATATGTGAAAATTCTTTTTTTCTGTAATTGTGTAATTTCTTTTTTTTTTTTCAGAGAGCAACGAACAACAATTTCCCATTTTCTTCTCATGACAACAGACACTGTCTGCAGAATGTAGGCGAGTATTTTGATTTAGTAAGTACTCAGCACCGAGAAAAATCAAGCCAGTTCATCTCTCTCAGCCTGCCAGAGATTAAACGCGGTATCTTTTCTCTCCCCTGCAAAAAAATTACAGATGCTAACGATTGTGAGAAATGAAAAATGCAAACAGCAAAGAAAAACCACACTTTTTGTGGTATAGGGATGGGACTTCTCTGGGGCTGGTACAGGGATACAGCAGCACACGTGGTCACTGAGAGTGGCTGAATTCAAGGGGAGCAAAACCAGTGTGATTTGGGTCTCTGACAGGTATTTTCTGGGGGTCCTGGTTTTTATGTCTCAACATGATTTTATATCTCATTAGTCTGCTAAAAGGGATTGGCCTTGTGATGAACTTTTGCAGAGGTCTCAGCCATTTGTAATTCAGTCCCACATGTTTAGTTCAGACTCCTCTGTCGTGTTTAACCCAAATCCGGAGGACGCCTGCAATGTATCTCCAGAATGTATTATTTTCCAGTCCACACCTCTTGAAACGTATCTTGCAGAGCCACATCTTTGAACAGAATTTAAATTTGGGGGGGCTTTTCTGTATGTGTATATTTTGTGTTTCTCCACTTCTCTTAGATTGTTGACATATTTCTAGGCAGCAAAAGAAAGAGAGCAGTTCACAAGACAATCAGTAGTGGAAGCAGCAAATGGGGATATTGAAAATTTGTCTGACTTTGGCCTCTGTTAGACCTGGATTTTTCGGCATTTGTTATTCACTGAGTAACCTCCATTTCAGTGCACTTTGTGCAGTGTCTCCGAGTTTCAGAGGTACTGATCAACCATAATTCCAAATAAATTTCCTGCAAGCTATGAAGTGTGAAAATCAGGCTCCGTCTCTCTGTGTTTGGACACACGAGGGATAGCTTTGAAGCTTCAGATTTCATGGTCTGTCTCAGTTTCTTTATTGAGGTCCGAACATAAAATTATTAACCTATTTCTTTGGGTTACTCTGCAGATTAATTTATCTGGATCTAGCTAAATAGCCTTGAGTATATCGTATCCTACGGAAATGTAAAGTATAAGTGGTTTATTAGTACGAAGGGGTGGAAGGTCAACAGATTTCCCATTACATATGCAACCAAAAATGTTCATACAGGCAAGTCTGACAATATTATTTTTAACTTGCTAAAGATCAGCGATGAGTTCTTGAAATCACTGTGGTAACAGCTTCGTTAACTTCCCAGTGGGGTAGTGACTGTTACAAGATTCATCTGTGAAACTGTGACTGGAACTCATCTGTTTACAGGAATTTTTCTTTCCATTTTTCTCCAAGGGTATGGGCCGGAGGAAGGTGGAACCAGAGAGGCGGCAGCAGAACTCACAGAACTTCTTCCTATGGGCTCAGGCATCAGTCCCTAGCAGCAAGGATGGCTTGACCATTTACCAGACATCGTTTGTGGGAGATCAAACTACAGAGACCCCGTTTTGTCGGCGCTATCCGAAGCACCACTCGGAAAAATGGTGCACAGGCAAACTCGCTCCTGAGAATGAAAAAATGCAGCCAGATGAGTCACGTGAATTGTAAAAACACCTTTGTAGGGCTGATGTGTTGTCATCAGAGCCTTTTCTTGAGAGCTGAACCACTTGTTACTCAAATGGATGATGAAATAAACTTTTGTGTGAAGGGAATGTGGTAGCACAGCTGAGAGTTCCTTGAAATCAGCGATCATATGTTACTCTGAAGATGTACTATAAAAATTTTAACGAAGAGAAGCATTATAAAGAAAAGCACCATTGTACATATTTTTAGAAATACCGCGATGAGGAGGGCAGAGGTAGTGATTGTCCTTGTGTTCTTTGATACTGGTTAACCCTCATCTTGACACAAAAGCTCCTTCAACTTCAGAATCCATGCTATGGCTGTACCTCAAGCCGCTGACAGTATCTGCGTTGACAGCAGGCTATAAAGGAGCAGGATCCTCGAGGATTTGCCACAACAGGGAGCCAAACCTGCGTGTTCAGGTAAGAGAGAAACTTTTCTGGAGGATTTCTATGAAGGCTGGTTACTACCCATTGGAGAAACTAGATAAAAAAGCAGCTGCGCGTTAGATTGCTGTACAAAATACTTCATGTTTGGTTATAGCACAGCAGTTCTATACGGAAAGATTGTTGTAAAGAATGTTTACATGTCCGCGTGCACACTCACAACATGGGAGTGCGCCCGTGGGAGCGTCATTCAGGGCAGCGAGGGGAAAAAAAGCTCAAGCAGAAAGTGAAGACTGCATGAAAGTTTGAGGTGGACAGGATCTGAGGACACCTCGTGATTTTATAGTGACGTGTCCCTAAGGAAGTGAATTCGCAAAGAATCCTCCAAGTGCTCTGCTCCCAGAATACTTACTGGATATGGGACATTGGAGTCAGACCTCCCAATAATGTGTTTTCCTCTTCTGGATCGTTGCCATTAATATCAATAAAATAATAAACCAAACTGTGCATCTTAAAATATACTAGAAATAAGCTCATTGCTGTGCAAAATGCTGACAAAAGACTGGAAGCATAAGTTGATGGGATATTTTCCTTTGTTTACAAGAGAAATGGAAAAATAACCCCTCGAGCCTTACAATTCCCAGCATAGTAAGAGCTGCCTTGAAAACAAACTATGTTAAGAAATGATTTGTGCCTTTCAGTGAGCAGCTAAATCTTTATATATCAGCATGCAACGAGTGACCTTTTTGTGTGCCATCAAAATAGATTGTATTTGAATATTTCTCCCAAATCTTTGAATATTTCCCCTGCAATTTTATTAGCCCATGCTGAAATAATAAACTTCCTTTTTTTTTTAACGAAGTCCCCCCAGCTAAAGTTCTTGGAATGCTGCACAGTATGTAGAAATGCGAAACATTAAGGAGCAATGTAAAAACAGATAAAAAGCCAAGTAACATAGCGTTATTAAAAAGAATTATTTTTTTCTCAAAGTAAGACAGCCTGCCTGACAACTCTAGAGTCAGAATTTCCAGAGCTGTAGCCAACAATTTCATCTCCAAACTGATTCAAAACTCAAGCGTGTGCCAATCGCATGGTAAGTGAAGTGCCCCATGCTGTCTGGCATGCTCAAGAGGGCAATCTTGGACCTCCATCAGAAGGAAGCAACACATTCTTGTGGCCTTGCTCATGTTTATCTGTGGTTTAGCGTTACAACTGGATGTGGTGAAATAAGTTGCTGTAGTTTGTCATGCCTTAAAACACCAGTGGAAAGATTCTTTTCCTCTCCTCTTTATTTCCCGTCACATTTTGACTCAAATGTGGATTTTATATTTTTTTTTAAAGTAACTGTGGATTAATGCATGTTCTCAACTATATTGTGCTAGAGATTCCCGAGGATAAACTGGAGAGATCATGAAACCTCTGTACAAACTAAAATACGCTGTACTGGGTTGAACAAAACAGATGATTCCCACCTATCTCATGCTCTGGACGAGTTTCTTAGGTAAATAACACAAGAAACAATACACTGGATTTCAGAATGAAGAATAAACATCCCAGATAAATTCCCCAAAGCCGTAGCGTTGCGTACTTTGGATCGAAACCATCCGTTTTCTTCAATCTTGTGATAATAATGTCTCTGTTCTCATGCCCTATTGAGTTAAAATATTTTTGTGATATGGGTTTTTTTGCTTCATGGGGGATGGAAGAGAGGGGAGGAGGACTCGTAACTACTGGAGAGGTTTCCTAATCCGTACAGGAAAATGCTCCTGGCGGGTAATGAATTAGGGTCAGCTGAGTGTAAGCAGGCTCAGCAGAATGAGCATACTATGAGTTAACTCTGGAGAAGCAGAGGTTGTGCTTTAGGTATTGCTGGTACTAAAAAAACCCAAACCAACAGACCCAAAAAACCCAAGCAGGTTTGGTGCAAAATTTCTTTGAGCGGTATTAAAAAGCATTTCCACAGAGCTAAAACCTCTTCACAGAAGCAACAGGGTTTGTGCCATAATCCCTCTGAATGAGCTGCTGTCGTTGCCCTCTGATTTTTCTCCTGAGCCTGCATCAGTTGCAGGACTGTCCATGCAGCTTTCTGAAGTCATCTCTTTCGTGTTAATTTAAAAGTGTTTTCAGTCTGTTAGCTAAATTCACAGGTCTCAAGCAAAATTGATTTAAAAATTGAATCCAAGGGGCTGGGCAGGTGGCTACAAGTTCCTTGGGTTTACTGAGTTGCTGCTCATCAGCTGAAGCCCACGGCAGGCCCAGGTTCATGATTCTCCCCCTCTACTCCACTCTGGTGAGAGCCTACCTGCAGCACTGTGTCCAGCTCTGGAGCCCCAATACAAGAGCAGCATGGATCTGTTAGAGTGGGGCCAGAGGAGGCCACAAAGATGATCGGAGGACTGAAACACCTCTCCTACAAGGACAGGCTTGGAAAGTTGGGGCTGTTCAGCCTGGAGAAGAGAAAGCTCTGGGGAGACCTTATTGTGGCCTTCCAGTATCTGAAGGGGGCCTACAAGAAAGCTGGGGAGGGTCTATTTGCAAGGGCTTCTTGTGATAGGACAAGGGCTAATGGCTTCAAATTAGAAGAGTGGAGATTTGGATTAGAAATTAGGAAGAAGCTTTTCATTCTGAGGGTGGTGAGACACTGGAACAGATTGCCCAGGGAAGTTGTGGATGCTCCATGCTTGGAAATGTTCAAGACCAGGTTGGATGGGGCTTTGAACAACCTGGTCTAGTGGGAGGTGTCCCTGCCCATGGCAGAGAGGTTGGAACCAGATGACCTTTAAGGTCCCTTCCAAACCGTTCTTAGAGTATGATTAATATGGCTGAGCTGAAGAGTAGCAGCTTTGTCAGGTAACTTCCGGTGCCCTCGCTGAAGGCAGCTTGCTTCTCGGGTTGCCTCAGTTCAGCTGCCTTGGAATATAGTCCAATGCTTTTGTCTGCGTCATTACATCTGCTTGTTTAAAGCCTGTTTCTTTTTTTCTTCCTTTTTTCTGCTCTGGTTGCTGATAACTAGATCTGAGAAAATGCCCTCGCTCCGAGCTGCTGTCTCCTGGACCATGTGGCTTCCTGGTAAGCTCCATGTCAGCTTTTGTAGCTGTTTCATTTATACAATGTGACTTACGAGGTGCTTTTAATAGTCATTTTGACCCTGACAGACAAGCTATGGATGTTGTATGATAGCAAATTGGGTTTGGTACAATAGGAGGCAAGGTTTAGATTTTTGGTGTCTAAAGAAGCTTAAAGATGCTTAAAGCCTGAACTGCCCATGAGGAGGATTGGGTGGAAGGGGGAGTGCTGCTGCTGCTTGTGGAGCTACTAATTCAGTGGGGATGCAGCAGCTTGACTTCCAAGTCATCTGCTGCTAATCTAATCACTCTGTGTTCATAATCGAATCCCTCCGTGTAGCTGAAATGTTATTTCTTAGTGTGTACTCTCAAGGTTAGTGTGAGTGAAGTAACTTCATATAAATACTGTGCTCCAGGTGAGCCCTTTTCCTTCCCTGTCCTGCAGTCACGGAGCAGCACTGCTGGAGATCTGTCGAAACCCAAAACTGGTGCTCTGATCAAGTGTGGATAGTGTAAAGCTTCTATGAATGTTCTTATCGTGGTTTAACTTATCCCTAGCCGAGCAAAATATTGGTGTAACTGTGATGGTGCTACTGTTAAATGTTGAGCCAAAAATGTTGTTAGATGTTGGACCGAAAGTAGAGATAGAAATGTTTATGTTGATACAGCGGCTGTGCTGGTTGACAAGGAGTAAAATTTCTGAAATTAAGTAGAAACTTTGGATTAGGCATCTTC
Organism: Eurystomus gularis; assembly: GCA_013400335.1. Classification (NCBI taxonomy): domain Eukaryota; kingdom Metazoa; phylum Chordata; class Aves; order Coraciiformes; family Coraciidae; genus Eurystomus; species Eurystomus gularis. The sequence goes on from VZZY01022474.1 coordinate 493,723, forward strand.
ATCTTCAAATCACAGTTTGCACTTAAAAAAATTATTATTATTATTGTTCCTTAACCTCCCCCCTGCTGCTGCTACGTTGTCTAATGAGCCCTGGATGGCAAGTTGTATGGGGTCTGGGGAAAATCAGCTCATCCAGACCCAATACACAAGTACAGAGACCCATTCCACTCTGGAGTGGGAAAGGACTATAGAAAGCTGCCTCATCCCAAATTTCGTGGTTTATGCCTGCCTCCCCAACAAAGTAATCAAGTAACGAGCTGTTAAAACATTATCTCTGGAATATCTAATTAAAGGGAAGTCTGTTCTGCGAGGAAGTAATCCTAACTGACCTTAATGTGGATGTGTGGCGGTAGTGGGTGTGAGGGAACCATTAAAGCCCCCAATTTAGAATTCAGGCGGGTGGTTGTGTAGCGTGTATGAAAAGCACGTTATCAGCTTGCTTTCTTGTCAGATCGCCGTTTGTTGTACTGCAGCATATTTACCTGAAAGTGAAATATCTCAAATTATCATTTCTTAAATGTGGTGTACAGGAAGAAATGTAGTTTGTACTAGGTAAGTTTCAGCCAAGTAGAATCAAAGAAGTGCTGCTTGGAGTGGACCTTTGGGACACATCTAGTCCAGCATCCTGCTTCAGGGCAGATCCTTGTCAGCACAGGATCAGCCCAGCCATGGCTTTGTTGATTTGAGTCTAGAAAGCCTCCAAAGAGGGAGCTTGCACAGCCTTTCCAGGGGACGTGTTCCAGCACTACACTGCACTGCAAGAGAGCAATATTTTCTTAATACCCATGCCAAACTTCGCAGTCTGCTCTCTGTGACCACTGCCTTTTACTGCATCATCAGGCACCACCAAAGACTTTGGCTGCATCACATTTGGAACTGTTCCTCAAGTAGCCACAGACTGGTCTTAACCTCCTCACCTTCACCAGACCAAACAAACCCATTTTCCTCAGCCTCTCCTCACAAGACGTGTCTTTGACCATCTTGCTTTTTGCTAGATCCTGTCTTACTTGTCTGCAGCTCGAAGGTGGTCACAGCATTCCAGGTCTAGCTTACAGGACTGAGGGAATAAGAACATCTCTCAGCCTACTCATGGGAAGGGATCCTCGTAACCTTACTCTCTCCTGAAGTCAGTGGGTTGAAATCATCTGTTTGGACAGCCTGTAAAACAGGGTTTAAAAAAAAGAAGCAGGGTGAGCTTGCATTTTCTTCTTCTTCCTGAGGTTATGCAGATAATTCTGTATGTAGCAGAAGTGGAAACTTGTAGAATTTACAGAGACATATATATACTTGAACTCCTGTTAATCTGGTTATAGATGCTAGAGACACCCAAGTCCCAGAAGTCTTCCATGGGTGCTTAAAATGCTACTTCTGGACAAGTCTAAAGTGCCTTAGTCTTGACAGCACCAAGTTCATAGAATAATTTTGGTTGGAAAAGACCTTTAAGATCATTGGGTCCAACCATAAACCTAACGCTGCCAAGCTCACCACTAAACCATACCCCCAGCACCTCAACTACATGGCTTTTCAATCCCTCCAGAGGTGGGAACTCCACCACTGCCCCGGGCAGCCTGGGCCAGGCCNTGACACCCACCTCATTCCAGCCTCCTTTCAGGGAGTTGTCGAGAGCAAAAAGGTCTCCCCTGAGCCTCCTTTTCTCCAAGCTAAACAACCCCAGGTCCTTCAGCTGCTCCTCACCAGACTTGTTCTCTAGACCCTTCATCAGCTTCATTGCCCTTCTCTGGACACGCTCAAGGTCCTTCTTGGAGTCAGGGGCCCAAAACTGACCCCAGGATTTGAGGTGCAGCCTCCCCAGTGCCCATCCAGAGGGACGATCCCTGCCCTGCTCCTGCTGGCCACACTAGTGCTGATCCAAGCCAGGATGCTGGTGGCCTTCTTGGCCACCTGGGCACACTGCTGGCTCACGTTCAGGTGGCTGTCAACCAACACCCCCAGATCCTTTTCTGCCGGGCAGTTTCCATCCACTCTTCCCCCAGCCTGGAGCGTTGCAGGGACTTGTGGTGAGCCAAGCACAGGACCCGGCAGTTCAAACCTGTGTTGGGGAAAAGGTCCATGAACTAATTATTCTCATGTCACCACCGTGCTTTAAATTGGGAGAGTGCTCAAGTACATCAAGTTCTTCAGAGGGTCTGTGAAGAGCAGTTATTATGTCTGTGTGGAAGAGTTTAATTATTACAACACCCATTTGAACCAGGTTCTGTTCTTTCCTCTGTTCTTGCATTGCTTCTGGGAAAGGGCTATGCCTTGTCACACAGTGGTGCAAGTTTTCCGTACTTTCCTCTTCCTGAAGCTGCTTCAGGAAGCTGGAATATTTAGATGCTCATTAAACTAGCAAGTGAAAGTTCTTATGTGTACATGATGACCTGCTCAGGGGTTAGAACCCTCACCAGAGAGAGGGGGCTGTCTGGGCCAAAGCCCTTGTACGGCTTTCAAATTTGAAGTAAACATTAGTGGAAGCAAGGACTGGAACTGGGGTCTGCCTGTTCACAGGTGAGTGCCCAGACCACTGGAGAAAACTCTGTGCTTTCTTTCAAGCTCAATATTTAATTGTTTCCTACAAAATGTAGCAGCTCCGGTTTCAAGTGATCTTTTCTCCAGACTACCTGAACCACTTCAGAAAATCAGAAGGTATCTTAAAATACTTCGTTGTTTTTCCTTGCCATGGGATGTCTAGAAATAGCGATACAATGATCATCAAGCCCTACCCTAATAGCAATGAATTAATCCTTACAGTAGCCCCATGAAGTATCTAAGTAGTAGTACTCGTTCTGCAAAGGACTTAATTGTATGAAGGGCGGTTGCTCAGCCAGCAGCAAAGCCCCGAGTGTAAGATGGAGGAGTCCTGACTCCTCAGCTTCTGCTGTAACCAGCACTTCTTTCCCTGGGCAGAGATTTGCTCTGGAGTATTTAGAGACTCATTAGAAACCTAGTTGCCTGCCAGGGCATTACTTTGAGAAACTAACGGCCATGTGTATGTTTTTATTATCCCTTTCAATATTCCGTGAAATAAAGGACAAAGTTTGTAACTCGAAGCTATTTCTGAAGCAGAAGTGGGGTTTTATATTGAAGATGAACATCCGCTCTCCCTCTCTAATCCTCTCCACCCTTAAATAAAGATCATGTTTAGATTGTCCAGTATATTCTAATACCTACAAACGGCAGTGCCTGCTCCACAGAGTAGTAGTATCAAGTACTGTGCTGAGATGTAAATTCTTGCGGGATCAGGCTCTCTAATACCAACCAGCCATTCACGCCTCAAATGGCATTTTAGGCATGCATTAATGACCCTAAGCGACAGACCTCCTCATCTTATTGCTTAATTAATCAATGGCCCAGTGGCACATTGGCAGGGCTCTTTTTCAAGCTGTGCCTCCCCTCAGATGGTAATCAGATGGTATATGGCTGTATCTACTTATGGGAAAGTCAAACCCCAATAAATAAAGTTTAATTTCCTGATTCCCCTGAGATGTAGTGATTCTTTTTAACAATGCTTCTTCAGTTGAGTTGAAATTAAAAAACAGCATGATCAACATACCGCGTAATATTTCATGGATGGAGTTAAGTACCAGGTTGAAAGACCTCCAAATTCCTCCCCCCAAAGACTGGTGGGGGGAAGACTGGTGATGCAGAAGCAGAATATATCCCATCAAAAAAAGCTTGTTAGGTGTTGAACTCTACATTGCCAGCCTTTAAGCATTACTGTGAAGGTTTTCTGTGCACGCATGGCATTAATTTTCATTCTAAATGAAGCTTGCTATCATTTGGATTAGAATTCATGTTTAATCTTAAAAATATTTGGTAACGTGCAATACGGTTGGGTACCATAGGAGGGCAGATGTGTTGAACAGCTTTGTTTTGATACTTAAGTGGTACCTCATTGTAAGATCTACTGTAGTGAGTTGAATTCTTGCATTCGTATTGATATTGGTGATATTGGTGATATTCTCGATCATGTCAGAGAAATGCAGCCACTTGATTCAGACACAAATGGAAACATGCAGGTCTCGTGGGTTTGGTGGATTTAAATATCTTTTTCCCGTTGTTCACATTTGATGCTTACAAAGTTGAAAGATTTTTCAACCCACAGTTATTTTGTTTTGCCTTTGAGAGCCTATAATCTGACTGCAGTTACTAATCTAATCACTGACGATATCCAGCAAATTAACAAAATTGCTTCTTTAGTTTGCTACTTCGATTTAATTCACTTTTTATTTTTCTAGTGTCAAGTGTTGAATATGCACTAATTTATGCAACAGTTTTCTTTATGCTTCAAGTTAAATTCAGGCTTAAATATAAAAGAGCTTTAGCCTCTAGGTAATTTCATAAATTCCTTATGAAATTTGCAATTCCATTCAATCCGTATTTGCCTTTTCAAGTGGGTGGAAAAATGAATGAAACTTGTTTTGCTAGGGGAAGAAATGTGTGTGTGCACGCACGCTTTCATGGCTTAGATGATCCCTTCTTGCAGAGCAATTGGGAGGAACCCTGCTAGAGCGATGGGAGCCTACTCACTGAGCTTATGCCAACGTCCCCACCGACAGACTGTTAGATGCAGAAACACCGTCTTGGAAAACAGTTGTGATCTCCCCGGTCCGTCCGTTTGGGTCTGTCGTTCCCCACCCCTCAGCATCACAAAGGGAGATCCCTGCTGAGTTGTTCAGCAGAGGTTCTCCTGCGACCTGCGGGTCCTGCTTGCCTCTGAGGATTGTAGAATGAGGGCTTGCAACGGGCAGTACTATTTCTTCTGGAAGCATCTTGAGCTGAAAGAGTAAGATGAACGTTTCATCTATCTCATATAACGAAGTCCCTGAAGTAGAAGAGGGCTTGTTAAGCAGTAAAGACATTAAGAGGTGCAATTTCTGAGACAAATCCAGTTCTTCAGAGGCAGGAATGATCGTGTGGCAGCCTGACCCTTTCTTGCTGTTCCACTGACCCCATTTCTTCCCTCTGAGACTGGCCGAATCTCTCTCCAAATACACAGTGGCACCTGCAGAAGGGATCCAACCAGTTTTCCCACAGCGTGAAGCAGGTCTAAACTGCTACAGAAGCAAATATTCTTAGGTCATGGGAGGATGATGGGGAAGAGTGGTATTCTGTTGTCTTCAGCCCCAACAGCCCGCAGAAGACAAACCCTCTAAAAATGAGTTGTTAGTGGTCGGGTCAGCCCTTGCTTGCAGAAGTGGACACTGTTATTCTATACCCTCCCTCTACAACACAGCTTTGAGCTATCAGATTGTCCCAAAACAGTCTGGGGACTACACCTAAAGGAAAAAGATTCTCCTCACCTCTGTTCTCTCCCTTCTCTGGTTACTCCTGCATTCTAGAAACAAGTTACTAGAACTCTGCTACTCTAGTTACTCTATAAACTTCTCTAGTTACTTTATAAACTAGATTCTGCTCTTACTGCCAAAGTATATCTCAGAAGCCAATATGACAGCTGTCATACAGACAATGATCCTGCTGAGATCTGTGAGAATAATTCATGTGTCAGAAGACAGGCCATCTGATAATTTTATTTATCTTGATGTGCGGGTGTCTTGTTGGATAAATTTGGAATAATCTCAGCCGGCCGCCCAGGGTATGGTCTAAATGCTGGTATCTCAGATGGGAATATAGTCTGTCAGGACTGTTAACGTACACTACACATGGGGCGTCTGTCTTCACGTTTTCTTTGCACTCTAACAACAAGTGGCTACAGCTTTCTTTGTATAACGAAGCCCTCTGTCCCGTTCTCCTGACCGTAGGCTAACACGCCGACGAAGATGCACAAACTTCTCCAGGCAGCCATGTTTTACCGTTTCTTCCCCACTTCTCCCTGCTCCCCTGTAACTCCCCCCCAGTCGGATTTTTGCAGTACATATCGAGAAGTATTGTCTGTGCTCTGACACCAAACAATCTCTTCAGCACTAATAATAAATTAGACGCAGTGGGAATTTAAGCTCGTTCTTCTGTCCAAGGTGATAGAATGGAAGTCATTCATCATGAAGAAAAAAAAGGAATTGTTATGCAGTGTTTTTGTATTAAGCTTGCCTCCCCAAATTATCCAGAGTATAAAGAGGATGTTTTCAGAGCTTTGTTACAACCACGCTTGAGCAAAATGCATGTGAATGTCCTCTTATTTGCATAAATAGGATTTCTTAAAATACAAACCATTCATATTGTGTTAAGCTCCCTCAAGCCTTCCTACCTCACCAGACCTATCATAGTTTTATCATTAATCAAACCAAAGCCAAAATCAATAAACATGCATAATCAGGAGTCTCTGATTCTGGTATGCAAATACACTACATATTGATGAAATGCTTCTGAATCTAAAAGAGTTGCACTCATTTTTTTCTTCTCAGAAGTCCCTGAGCCTTTTAATTTTAATATTTTATGCATTGCAATGCAAACAGTGTAAGAAGGAGTTCATGTATCAGAGATAACAAGTTAAAAGATAAATGTTGGCTGAATCCTCTGATAGTTTTTGTTTACTTTGTTGACTTTAAAGGCAGTTTATGCTTCTGAAAGGCTGGTAATTACTTGACCTTTAAAGGCCCAATCCTGCAAAAGCAGTCGCTCCGCTGTGCACTTCCCACCTGGTACGAGAGCACAGGCAGCCCAGTCCCCGGGCCCTGTGCCAGAGCCGTTTGTTAATCGGTGAAAATCACTTGTTCCTCATGTGTAGGGCAGTGGAGGTGCTACATTACAAGGGGACAGAAATGATGGTCAGGCAGGACACGCCTGTGTCCTTGGTGTGCGGCTGAGATGGTGATCAGAGCCTGCATCTCTGCCGAGCAAGGGGGACACGAGCTCTGCTTCCAACCCTGCTCAAAGCCCAGCTCTTCTCACACGCTAACAGATCATTACTGGTACATATTTAGTGCTCTCCTCAGTAGTTTTAAATTCCTTACCAACCACACGTGTATTATGATACAAGGATCATCACAGTTTGGAGATGCATCCAAAAATAAACGTTTCAACAAGAGACTCAATATATTATTTCATAGGTTTCAGGGGTGTTGCACCGCAATGGTGAGGAACCTCTTATCAGCGCATGACTCAAATTAATGCTGCAAATTCCTTTAGTCTGAAGCACAAATTTCTAACAAGTGAGCTGTGATGGGGTAAAACTTACCAGCAGCTACCACTTACCTCATCCTGTCGCTCTGCATATCCATAGCAGGGAGAAAACACAGGCCTGAGAAACAGGCACATCAACAACCAAAGGATTAAAACAAAACCAAATCCTGTGAAGGCCAAAGTTAAAGGAAAAGAAGGATGAAAAAGATCAGTGGGAGAAAAGCCAGGCTGCAATTAAGTTGAAAAAGTTCCTTGTTTGCTAGTCAAATAATAAGCCGTGTCAGAGCTGGAGAATTGGCTATTCTAGCATAATTGCATCTCTTGTGTATCGGTGGGACTCTGCTAACCACAGGCACGATCCTCTCGTGAGAGCCATCCCCTCTGAGCTGATTTATTAGCAACGTGAAAAGTTTAAAGGTGCGATGTTTATTTTAGATCCTAATAAAACAAATGCGTCAGCGATCGTAGATTAGGAAGCAGGGTTTCAAACTGTGAGAGCCTTTTAGGCTTCTGAGTTTGCTGCGGGTGGGTTTCACAATGGCTGTGTCTGTTTGCCAAGTCATGCTTCTTTACATGAGCTCACTGCTTGCTTGCACACCCATGGCGTGTAAAAACATATACTACAATTTCCTATACCTTTGGTGGGAATAGGTGCTCATCTGAAGAGAAATGGTGGATCCCGTGTATTGCTGCACTCATTATTTATGGAAGTCAGCAGGATGGGGTCTCTGAGAGAGATGGGGACACACTTTTTAGCAGGGCCTGTTGGGACAGGACAAGGGTTGATGGTTTGAAACTAAAAGAGGCGAGATTTAGACTAGAGAGGAGGAAGAAATTTTTTATGCTGAGGGTGTGAGAGCCTGGCGCAGGTTGCCCAGAGAGGTGGTCGATGCCTCATCCCTGGAAACATCCCAGGTGAGGTTGGCCGGGGCTCTGAGCAACCTGCTCTAGTTGCAGATGTCCCTGCTCCCTGCAGGGGTTTGGACTAGATGAGCTTTAAAGGTTCCTTCCAGCCCAAACCCTTCTTTGATTCTGTGTGTGTATATATATGTACTCATACGTATAGATCAATATATAAGTGAGCAATGCAGTGAGCTCCTCAAAGTCAGTTACTTCTTGACTTTCGTTTGCTACAAGGATGATTTACAAGAAACTTTGTAGTTACACTTTTTTGGTTGATTTTTGAGTGATCTGATCTGAAACTTTTCTTCTAAAAATAGGATAGAGTTTTAATTTTCATGGCAAATGCTTGCACCGAGGAGTGTATTTGGCAAAGGAAGAGTAAAGGTTACTGCAGCAATGGGTTGGGTCAAGAGTAACTGATGTTTCAAGGCGGAATATCTCTTGATGTTCTTCTTTACTTAAATTGCTTTACTGCTGCTGTATAGTGCTTGATACATGTTTGCCTGCCTCTCTGTGCCTTGACCACACTTCATGACAGAGCATGGTGGCCTCTGACAGCAGTGTGCTTTGCCAGGATAGCTGTGTGCACTAGCAACACTCCGGAGAGTGGGCCAAGATATTCCTTAGCACCTCCCTCCCTACTCTATTTCTGAACCATCAAAAGGAGTAAGAACTCCTCAACCATCTAAACATGAGGAGGAACTTTGAGACCATCTAAACATGAGGAGGAACTTTGAGAGTGGCAGAGCACTGGCCCAAGCTGCCCAGAGTGGTGGTGGCGTCTCCGTCTCTGGAGACATTCAAAACCCACCTGGACATGTTCCTGTGCAACCTGCCTTAGGGGAACCTGCTCTGACAGGGGGGTTGGATGAGATGACGTCCAGAGGTCCCTTCCAACCCCTACCATTCTGTGATTCTGTGAACTGTTTCAACCTTTGCTTATCGAGGCTGAGGTAGAACTTAACCTCTACTCTTTTCCTTCCTGATTTTGGTCATTGTAGTGCATTGCTGCTAAACTCCAACAAGCTTAGAGTGATTGTGGATGCGTTGTCCACTGTCACGTACCACACTGCTTCCGTGAGATATAATGTTGAGTCTTCCACATGTGCTTGTTGTTTCTTTTAACTGTAATTTGTCATTTCAGTAGGTCTAAGGCTAATAAGTAATTGTTATGACCTGATGTGCCTTGCACACAAGTTCTACCTCACATCTTTTTGTACTAATTTTCAAAAAGGAGAAAGAAAAATCCATCAGGAGGAACAAACTGCAAAGTCTGTCTGTTTTTGGCAAGGATGGTAGAGGAAAATACAACTAAGGCCATTTCTTTATTGCTTGTGGAAGGTATTCAAATAAATACGAAACTAGACAGCATGGGAGTAGGGATGTGAGTGATTAATATTTTCAAAGCTCTTGGGTTTCTTTGGCTCAAACTTCCTGCAGAAGGGTGGAGCATGAACATGAATCACAAGCAAAGAGCTTCAGTCTCCAGGACTGTCAGCCTGGCACCTCTTCTCGTTGTTGCATTTACAAAGGAAGGAATAAAAAACCATTACCCAGCAATCTGGCAGGAACATTGCGGAGGGTGACCAGCTGTGGGGTGAAGGAAAGCGTGAGCTTCTCACCCAGGTCTGAGGGCTTCGAGTTGTAACATTGCTGTGTACTGCACCTCAAAGGAAAGGTACTCACTGGGTTTATTAATCTCTAGCTACATGGGCTACCACTTGCACTGAGACTCATCCAACGCTCTGTGTTTTGAAAATATTTTTCACATGAGACTTCTGAAGTGCGTTGAAGAGAATAAATGGACCTGGCTTCACCCTGGAGAGGTATAATTAACTGCTTGGCAAAGATAGGATTGGAACCAAAGAAACCCCCTCGCTTTTATCTCCTTACCCTGCTCTAAACGTTTTTCATGACCTTTTTTGGAAAAGTTTTGCAAAAGTACTATCAAGCAGAGGACTTTTTTCCCATGTCCTCCCCTGTTTCGTTGCACAGTGCAGCCTGTTTTAAATAAGCTCCACGGTGCAGTCATTTAAGGAAATGAAGATATTTCATAGCACGCTTCACATTTGCATTTGAATACAGGCCACCCTGCTGTTTGATTAAACTGGAGTTTAAGGAAACTCTAAGAATCGAGGTTCATATGCGGTGCGGTACTTCACACTCAGATTGCAAAGGTTGTTGAAGGAAAAAAAAATGATAATATCCTTGGAAGTACATGACTAATGAGAATATATATAGCACTTCTGAGACAGCTCAAATATATAATTATTGTGAGGATTTCACAGACACATAAATATAATGATCTTCAGCTAAGTAAATTGCTACCTACCAATGAAATAAATATGGTCCCTTCAGAATTTGAAATAATTCAGTGCTGTAGGTGGTGGGAAATGATTCACCTTAGCTGTTATCTCTGGAACAGTAATATAGAAATATATCTGCCAGTACTGTTACATTTACATTGTTCTTCATATCCTGTGGAGTTTGTCAGAAGATCTGCGGTCCCCGCTGATTTCCACCCCCTTATTTTGATAAGGCTCCGCACAGCACGGCTCAACAATGGGTTGGAGCAGCTAATATTGTTTACCACAGTAGGCATCTCAGCCATAATATTTTTCCAAGAAACACTGATGTGTTTAAAGGTCAGGTTGATACTGATTTGACTGCTAAACACGAATTCATTTTTCTAGGAGTGGAAGGGTGTACATGCCTTGGGATAAAGGTTAAACTGTTGTTTATGCACTCGATAGGTGGAAAACACAAGACTTTAATACACAAATCATAATACCCTGTTCTGGTCAGTCAGGGAAATGTGGTGCTTTACATTTAAATGGAAGCTTTGAATCCACAGGCGTTTTCTGACTGTCTCTATAGGAGAAAACTTCAGTGCTTGCCTGGATGGTCTAAACTTTGCAACTAGTTTAAATGTTTTTTGGAGCACAGTAGCCCAGGACTCATCCAGGTCTTTCAGCAGCACTGGTAAAATTGAATTTTGCTGCCTCTGAGGAGGTAGCCCTCAGTAGAGACTGGCCCATCCTGCTACAGGAAGGGGAGGGGAAGGAAGGAGGGAGGGAGAGATGGACAGCCCTACAAGTCTGGATTTGCTCTTCTTGCCATCTTTGGTGGAGTGGCTGTGACGTGGTGCTGTCTGCTTTTGCCAAAAGGAAGCTCCTCCTCTCCTCTTGTAGCTACCACCTCTCCTGTTCAGGTGGTATGGAATCATAGAATCATAGAATGGTTTGGGTTGGAAAGGACCCCCCTGCCATGGCAGGAACACCTCCCACTAGACCAGGTTGCTCAAAGCCCCTTCCAATGTGGTCTAAGGCTGGCTTAGCCATGGACATTTCTGGAAGGCAGCTGCAGTAGACACCTGGGTTTAAAGGAAGACGTGATGTGTTCTGATAGCTTCAGTGAGGCTGGCTAGGCTCCCCAGGAAGGCAGAACTTAGCCAGGACATGCTCCGTCCCTCATGTCTTAGAGGTGACACGTCAGATGGAAGCATGAGCGCTCAGTGCTGAGCTGTGCTCTATCTGCAGTTCCCTCTGTGCTCGATCTGCAGTGTTCTCCAGGCCAGATGTAGAGGGTAGCACAGCCCAAAGCTGAGAAGGACCCCCTACAACATGAGTACAGACTGAGAGCGAGGATCTGTACGCACATCCACGTAGGTGTCCATCTCATCGTTCTTTCTTAGCTCCCATTTTCCAGGTACTTGTTCTTATTTAAGTAGCATTTCCTCCAGCCTCTTCAGAAATTATGCTGCTGCTGCTCGAGAGAGATTTTAACCAAACCCCAGGCTTGGTTTTGTGGGAAGTGATTTTTGCTTCCATCAGAGGATGTTCTTTGTTTTGGGGTAGGGCTTTTGGGGCTCTTTAGGTGTGTAGAGGGGACTGTGTCACAGGTGGTCATCTGCTGCTGTTTTCAGTGCAGCGTTCAGCTTCTGTCTTCACTGGGGCAATGAGATGCCTCTGCAGTAGACTAACGCCAGCTCTAAGACATGTTTTAAGAACTCAAGTTTACTTAGCAGCACTGATAAGGACATAATTTCTGCTTTTAACTTTGCCTTGTAAAAGGATCAGTTCTTTTCACCGTTTAACTTCCACGGATTCATTTGGGTTGCAAACTCTGCTGGAAAGCCTCAAAGTCCATCCAGGATTGTTCCTATTGAATTATCTTATACACACTTTCTACATTTTGCTGCCGTATTTTATTTCTACTGATTTTGTCTCTGCAAAGACTCCAATCCTGGCATGGCAGCTCAGGTCACTTCTTTGATCTGATTTTCAGTGGGGTGTTTTGACACCTTGACCATTTTGGCATTCGCTTGGAGAACAGATGGAGAAAACAGTCCATAATACGCCTGTTGGCCTGAAAGCAGGGAATCTAGTAGTGCCCTGAGTGGCTTGCTGGCTGACATCAATAGCGCACGATGCTGTATTTGATTAGCTTGGCTTTCACAAGAAAGACCCACAGTATTGTTTTGAAGAATGCGTGCAGTTGTTTTAGCAAACTTAAAAATCCCCCATGGCTACAGAAATAGAACATTCAGGCGAAATGGCTGCTGTGTCAGGGATAAAAAGCCTTGCAAAACCGTCTGTCTACGGATCACCCTTAATCCTGAAGCTGTATCGGTTCAGAAAAACTTCTGGATTTCTTTTTTTCTTTCACCTTCTGAAGACAGATAAATCTAGAAACCCCGCAGGAGGATTTCTGCCTCAGCAAACAGAGCTTGACTGTGTTTTGGTTTGGTATTTCAGCTCAACATTACAAATACTTGTGTCAAAGATCTTGGCTCGAATCCTGGAATTATTTCAGATGCGATGGTGTGATAATAAGAAAAAAATCCTCCGTAGGCTTTCATGCTTGCTTCTTATTTCTGCCAGGTTGCCATTACTATCTTCCTAAAGAGGAGAAGTTGAAAAGCTAATGTTCTATTCCTGAGCTTTCTTATGGGAAGGTGACTTCTGTTGATGCTGTGTAAGGAAACTTCTTTACTGTTTTTAAGAGGAAAACGTGGCACAGGAAAAAAAAAAAAAGGGGTCCTCATGAAGAAAAACAGCACAGGGCTGGAAATGAGAACTGAGAATTTTCATTTTCTCTCTGCAGTATATTTTTCTTCTCCCGCCCTCGCTCCTCAGGCCAAGCAGTCCCGTGCCCCGATTCCTGTCCCTAATACTAATCATTCCCCTGCACTGATAACTTCTAGTTGCTTTCTTAGGAAGCCACCTCGCTGACTTCCTGGTAAGTGGTGCCTTCTCCCTTAAATGTTGAGCAAGACTGACAGCCACTTGTTAGATTAATTCCAGATATGTATTTTATAGAGGTTAGTCCATATTTCTTAAACATTTTAATAAGTATTTTAAAATACTATAGAAAATAGATATTGTATCTCACATCTGCTCTTCTTGGTAGACTTTTAAGGAATTGAAGTGAATGTTTCCATTTGGTTGTTATTTTAGAAGTATAATCCTACAGACTTTTCTAGATGCCAGAAAATTGAAAAGTATGTGATAAATATCATGCCATGGTACAGTTGTTTGAAACCAGAATGAAGAAAAAGCTTAATCTTTTAGAGTTTCTTTTCCTTTTCAATCGTAAGTAGCACATATTCACCACAAAGTGTTAGTTTAAAATATTAATTGTGCAAAATAGAGGATACTATTTGATTTTTCTTTTCACTGGTGAATTTTAGATCAGCCTCATTGCAACAGTGTCTGAGCATTTGGGGTGTGTCAAGAAGAGTGTGGCCAGCAGGTCGAGGGAGGTTCTCCTTCCCCTCTACTCTGCCCTGGTGAGGCCTCATCTGGAGTATTGTGCCCAGTTCTGGGCTCCCAGGTTCAAGAAGGACAGGGGACTGCTGGAGAGGGTACAGCAAAGGACCACAAAGATGATTAGGGGACTAGAAAATCTCACTTATGAAGAATGGCTGCGGGACTTCAGAAGCCTAGAGAAAACTAAGGGGGCATCTTATCAATGCTTATAAATACTTAAAGGGTGATTGTCAGGAGAATGGGACCAGTCTTTTTCCAGTAGTGCCCAGTGACAGAACAAGAGGTACCGGTCATAAACTCAAAGATAGGAAGTTACATCTAAAAATGAGGAAGAACATCTTTACTTTGAGGGTGGCAAAGTACTGGAACAGGCTGCCCAGAGAGGTTGTGGAGTCACTGTCTCTGGAGAGATTCCGAACGTGCCTGGATGTGATCCTGGGCACCTGCACTGGGTGACCCTGCTTCAGCAGGGGGGTTGGACGAGATGATCTCCAGAGGTCCCTTCCAACCCCCACCATGCTGGGATTCTGTGATTTTTGAGTCACCCTTTAAGTGACATAACTGACATCTGTCATAGTTTCATACTGTGTACTTTGGTTCAGTCTTGATGAGGTAATTCCCCCCCAAAATGTACTCACCAGGTAAATAAACCACACACCGTGTACTGAAAGTAGACTGTGAAGTGTCTGATGAATTTTTGGGTCCTGAATTGCTAATCACAGTAGTAGATTGATAGCTTTGCATCTCTCTTTCACCAGAGCATTTATCATCGCTAGATAAGCTCTCTCTTTAATGGAAACATGGAAAGCATAATGAGTAAGGAAGATGTGAAAATAGAAATAATGCCTGGTTGTATAAGTTGAGACATAGCATTGCACCACCACATTGAAACTGCCTAGAAAGGAGCTGGAAACCCCAGAGCTTCCTCAATAATAGCACAATACAAACCTCTAACTATGAGGTGTTGCCTGGGCAGGCTTAAGACCTATTTAATAGTAAAAGGAAAACAAATATTTTAGATTAAAAAGAAAAAAAGCGAAAAGAACACGCTTCTTGTTAATAGTATAAGGCAAGGGTTGCAGACACCTTCAGATTAAAAAAGGCAATTAATATTTATTCCAAATCCAAGTAGATTGCTAATTAGGGCTGTGCTCTTCCCACCCCCCAGGGAAATAATCAGATGAGTGAATCTCATCTGGAAAGTTCACGTGTGGCAATGAGAAGCTCATCATGAAGATAAAGCCAGAAAAGAACCTGGGCGACCCGATGAGGTGTTGAGGCTATCTCATAGACTTTGCTCTCTAATGGGGTTTAAAAGACCTGGTATTAGTGAATGTATTTTACAGGTTTTCTAGTGACAATTTCCAAAAGGCCGTGATTATATATAGCTCAGTCACTTGTCAGTGTCCTTTCATTAACATGCCTGAAGAATCTGAATTGCTCAATCAGAATAGGAGATTTTTCCTCTCCTGGTAAAGTTTAAGAGGTTATTCAAGCCAAACAGAGTAAGTGGAAACCCTGCCCAGTGGATCCAACAGAAAGAACAAACTATTACAGGAGAAAGTCAAGCCAAGACTGAGAAGGGAATTGAAGAGCAAACAATGGAAGATAGAAAGGTAAACAAGAAATTATTTCAAATATACCAAAAGCAAGAGTAGCGGGGAGTAAGGGACAAAGGCAGTTACTGGCATGTCAGAAAATGGCAGAGCCGAAGTAAAGCAGACATTGAAAAACAACAGGTGAGCTAAACTCGATGGACCTCAACATTTAAATGTTTGAGCTAATTCAACTAATTTGAATTAAATAAACCACAGTCTTTCCTGCCTTTTGGGTACGACGCCATATTATGGGCATTCAGTAAAAATTCTGGGTACCTTTAAACACCCAAGTGGTTGAGTAAGCCTGTCTTTGGTACAGGGGTACCACTTGAAATTACGTGTAGGATTGGTGTAAAACTGTTCTGCTAATGAATGAGGAATTGCCCCATTTTCTTTATTTTGACAAAATTGTGTCTGTATCTGTGCAGCAGCAGTTTGTTTTCCACTGGAAAATTTAAATTCTTGCCAGCCTTCCCAACAGCACCATCAAGGTCCTCTCCATTGAAAATTGAATGTTTGGGGTTTGGATGAAAAGCTCATATTTCTGTCTTAAAAATACAGATATTCTTGGGGAAAATTCCAGTTTCCAAACAGATCTAATAATAACTGCACTGTAGGACATTTGGGAAAAAATATAACTGCTTTGAAAATTGTGCCTTTCTGGTCTAGTGGATTTTTTTTTGTTGTGGTTAACTAGTTAAGATAATAAATTTGGACTTTCAGATGTCTATGATAAGCTGGTAGAAGAACTAAATTGTCAGGGAGAGAGCTAATTTTTCTTCGGTTTTGTAACTACTTTTTCATCTGATAAAAAAAACAAAACGAAAAGCATCAGAACAACAGTCATAGAATCGTAGAATGGTTTGGGTTGGAAGGGACCTTAATGATCATCTAGTTCCAAGCCCCCTGCCATGGCAGGGACAACTCCCACTAGACCAGGTTGCTCAAGGCCCCGTCCAACCTGGCCTTGAACACTTCCAGGGATGGAGCATCCACAACTTCCGTGGGCAACCTCTTCCAGTGTCTCACCACCCTCACAGTGAAGAACTTCTTCCTACTGTGTGATCTAAATCTCCCCTCTTCCAGTTTGAGCCCATTACCCCTCATCCTGTCACTACAAGCCCTTGCAAAAAGTCCTTCCTCAGCTTTCTTGTAGGCCCCCTTCAGATGCTGGAAGGCTGCAGTAAGGTCTCCCCAGAGCCTTCTCTTCTCCAGGCTGAACAAGCTGAACTCTCTCAGCCTGGCCTCACAGCAGAGGGGTTCCAGCCCTCGGATCGTCTTCATGGCCCTCCTCTGGGCCTGCTCCAACAGGTCCACGTCCCTCTTGCATTGGGGGTTCCACAGCTGGACACAGTATTCCAAAGAGCAGGATAGGGGGGGAGAATCACCTCCCTCAACAAGTCAACTTTTAGTATGACAAAAAATTAGGAGAGATACAATCCAAGGATTCCTATCACATCTCATTCAGTCTCTTAACATTGAGGAACAAAAAGATGCTAATATCTGCAGATGGAACAAGTCAGCTGCTTACTGAAGACTAGAGAGGCTAATAAAACTTTGAGGGAACCAATATATGTTGGTCTGTGGACTTCATAAAAGAAGTTAAATTAGGTGTTAAAGTTGCATTAAAGCATATTTAAAAGAATCATTATAACTAACCACACAGGTATAACCCAGAGAGCTTCTAAATTCACTCCAGACCCCCAGGAAAAAGATCCAGAAGTCTCTGTGAGAAGATTAATGGGTAACCTTTCAGATGTATAACTTCCCGTAGTTAAATATAAGACTGTTTTCAGAAATGCATGAAAGTAAAACTGAACTATTACCGCGTCCTATATCGATTCCATGCACAGCATTGCCTGGATTGCTTTGCTTGAGTCTGATCAACCCCTGTTAGAAAAGATGTAGTGGAAATGGAAAATTATTGCAGCTAAGGGAAAGAAACCACCCCAGAGAATTTGAATAACGAATAATAAACTTGAGTAAAAACAAAGCCTTCAACATAATTCAGATAAAACCTGGTAAATTTAGTTAAAGCTCCATTTTTGTGATGGTTTCCAGTTTGGGTGGGTATTTAAACTCCTTCAAATTAATTCTTTGATGTTTTCTGGATCGTATGATGTGCTTTGAGGTGTTTGTGTGAGGAAAGGTGAATAGCTGGAATTACTTCCTTTCTTTAAATGCCCTGCTTGCTCTTTCAGATTTAACTGAAAGATAGAGGCTGTCTCCTAGAAGCTTAATGTTATTAAATCAGCAGCAAGATACCTGACATGGCTTGCCGTTGTTCTTAAAAAATAATTAGATGGTGTAGTGGAGCCAGCCCTAGTGGAATACAGGTATATCTGCTCTATCACCTTTAAGATGCAAGTCTTAATTACCCCATGGCACTCATCCCTTCAGTCCATTTTGCTGGATGTTGACATTACTAAATTATCTCATATTCTAAATGCAAAGTAGCTGTTTTTTCCTAAATGCATTTCTTGGCAACCAAGAGATAAATGGGTCTGGTTCCATTTTTAAAGAAGGGCTTTGTCCTTTAATGGTCCTTAAATTAATCCTGGTAATAACACCTGAGTGGATGGCCCTTCTAGAAAGCACAGAACAAAATTGTGCATTGTATTGCTTGCACTCATTTTGTAAATATTTGTAATATCCTGTAGTCTGCTTCTATTCACTCAAAAAAAAGGGATTTCCGCAGTTATTTATTAGGGAGAATGAATGCCATTATCTGAAGGGGGCCTACAAGAAGGCTGGGGAGGGACTTTTTACAAGGGCTTGTAGTGATAGGATGAGGAGTAATGGGTTCAAAGTGGAAGAGGGGAGATGTAGATTAGAAATTAGGAGGAAAATCTTCACTCTGAGGGTGGTGAGACACTGAAAGAGGTTGCCCAGGGATGTTATGGATGTTCCATCCCTGGAGGTGTTCGAGGCCAGGTTGGATGGGGCCTTGAACAACCTGGTCTAGTGGGAGGTGTCCCTGCCATGGCAGGGGGATTGGAACTAGATGATCTGTGAGGCCTCTTCCAACCTAAACCATTCTATGATTCTATGATTCTATGATTCTATGATTCAAGAGCAGCCTTTGAATTTCATGGTAGAGCTTTAGATGAAGTGGAGGACGCTTTGTCCCAGAAGAATGCAAGTTCGTTTTCAGCAGGACTAGATCCCTTCACTTTGGTGACAGTGATACATTTGTAGGTAGACATCATAAGAATTTTTAATACATCTGCAACGCACGTTCCTTACTCCGTCTGAATTCTTAGACTGATCCTTTGGAATACGAGACCATTAGTAACCCGGTTTATCCAGGATCAGTGTTTGGGGATCTACATCCTATTGCCTTTGCTCCTTTATGTAAGGCAGCTTTTTAGGCACAGAATTTAAGTGTATGTTCAGAGATGTTTTTTTAGAAGTGTGTTTAGGGAAGCTGGAGCAGAACCCCTGTCTGTTGCTCGTTCCCAAGGTCTCCACAGAGTCTTTGAAAAAACAAAGTCTGTGCTCTCATGGTGTTTTACAAATACCACTCTGGAGAAAAGTGGATGCTGTGTTTAACAAAAGGAAGCCATAACACAAGACCTCTTAAGGAACCAAACCTGCGAGGTCCTAGTGCCAAGAGCTGGGCTGGGTGTTTCCACATCAGCCAAGGCAGCCACACTTTCTACTTCCATGAACATACAGATGCCACCTCACCTCCACCACATCAGTCTGGGGTTAAAGCAAGAACTGTCTCTCACACCCTGTGTGCAGTGGAGGCGACCGTGTTGCCTGTCTCTTCCTTTCTAGTAACCTGAAGGACCAAGAGAGAGTCCACTCGCCCAGGAGCCTAAGAAGAGAGATCTTTACATAGCGCTGACTTCACGATGTCCCCTCTGAGCATCAGATACAGTAGTGGACAACATCACCTGAAACTTGTCACCACTTCTCCTCTCTCTGCTTTTTGAGCGCGCGGAAGGAGCACACGGTGTGGTGCAGCACAAAGGGCTTCTCCGGTAGATGGTGCTGCTGTAAACTCCTGCGTAACTCAACACGCAACTCCTCCCTTGGGAGGTACAAAGAGGGCACTTTGCCCATGTACACGCACTGTCTTAGGGCATGGGTCTTTGTACAAATTTCCCAAAGAGGCCTTTCCACCTGCAGAGACACCGGGAAAAAGATCTTCCTTTACTTAACGTAGAATAATGTGTTTTAAGCACCATATTTACAGCTATGTATTAATAAGTAAAGCAATGCAAAAAGTTACTCAGCAATATACCAGCCCCATCATTTCAGAGCAGAAAGACATCAGTCTTGGTGCCTTCAGAGAAAGACTTCTTTTACTGGCCACGAAAAGGAACTAAATCAATAGAAACAAACTACTAATAAATCTGTAGTAGTGTATCAGAGAAAAGAAGGGACTATGCATGCTCCCTCTCACTTCATTCTGGTATCAGAAAATCTGTATTGTGTGGTATACAAAGAAAAGGGGGACTGAAGGGTATCTGCACTTATAATCCTTCTGTAAAGGTAATTATTTACGGTTCTGTAATTCCAGGCTATAACAAATAGGAAAGGTTAATGGCAGGAGTTCAAGCTCTCTTCCCAAATGCTTTTTTCTCTTTAATGGTAAATTTCCATCGTGGCCACACAAATCATTGGGGAGGGAAAAGCTCTTACGAGTTAAACTTTTGATTCAGTATCTGAATGTTTCTCTTAAAATCCAAAATAGTCACTGGAAGTGTTAACACTGTTCTTAATCAGCAGGCTCCTGTTCCTTCTGGAGGCCTCAGAGAAATTGGATTTGAAACAGGGAAGTATTTATCAGTTACAAGATCAGTAGTAGATTAAAGTGTCCCCTGCATCAGACTTCCACAGTTACCATAGATAAAGTCAGCATGATATGCTACTGTGAAAAGAATACAACTGCAGTCCCATCAGAGCTCACTTTGAACAAACCTCCTATCAGAGACCGAGCTGGACTTTCACCTCTCTGCTGAAACGTCCATTGCAATGAGGGCGATTAAGTGAAAAGCAAGAGCTGCAACACTGTTTTCACCTCCGTCTTCCTCATTTAGAGTTCTGCCTTCCTTCCTTTGGGAGTGGAAGAGTTTGTTTGGAATAGCACCGAGACCTGTGAGCAGAGACCTGCCCAAATGAAATAACTCTCCGAGACACACAGAGCCACTACACGGACGAGAGACTTGTGTGTGTGTCTTCGTAGTTGTCTTTGATGGGAACGGGGCAATATTATAAAGTAGTGAAGCAACTGAATTAAAATGGTTCAAGCCCATGAAGCTGCCTAAAGAGGAGCAGTTTGACCTCTCTCCTGCTTCTCAGGCTCATGGTCCTGGTCACAGAATCACAGAACGTTAGGGATTGGAAGGGACCTCGAAAAATCACCTAGTCCAATCCCCCCGCCAGAGCAGGATCTCCTGGATCAGGTCACACAGGAACACGTCCAGGCGGGTTTTAAACATCTCCAGAGAAGGAGACTCCTCCACAACCTCCCTGGGCAGCCTGGGCAACCTCCCTGATCTGTCTAGCACTGACAGCGGTGCTCTAGTAATTTTACAGACACTCAGATCAGCAAGCTGATGCCAATGAAGGCTCACTCTTCCGAGAAAGGGAAAGGGAAGTGTTGTTGCTTGCATGGACTGCTAAAGCTGAAATAGGAAAAGCATGGGACATGTGCGCTCAGGATGGAAAGAAGGTCAGCATCACCCTTTTCAGAGCTAACGTAGTCTTAAGTATGCTTCAGCTCGGTGCCACACTCTACCCATAGCCACCTAAATATTAAGTAAAATTTCATGGAAAATGCCAAAACGGAGTCCCCCTAAAATTGTAATTTCCTGGTTATGTAGACCTGAAGAAGCCCAAGTCTTTAAATGCTTCTTTTCCTTACCCTTGTTTGCTAAGTGCCTGAGAATCCTCCTTGATCTATCAGCTTTGACAAGACCAGGTGAAGAGCTCCAAGCCTAACTCAAACCTGATCTCCAAAAGACTCAAAGCTGTATCTGGGGAAGGGTGGAGGGAGAGGAGGAGGAGGGAAGTGATCGGAACACCAAAATCTCTTGAAGTAGCTGCAGTCAGAGTACTTACACGAGTAGCTGTAAAGTGTTGCACAAATAGAGACTGATCTTCAATTTCTTCCCTTGAAAGGGAGGGAAATTCAAATCTCATCTCTCAGGTGATTTATTTGAGTTATAGATGGGTGAGACAGGAACATTACTAATTTTTTCCTGTTCAAGATTAATTAGTCCAGTGAATGCTCGTAGGGAGTGGCCAGTTCACAGGACGCTTGGTTTGAAAAGAAAAGGGCTGGATGGGATCTATCTTAAATCTAATGACCCTTTGGCTTGACATGCAGAGGAGAGATGCTCTAAAGGCAGCCTAAAACCTATTGTATATTGAGTTGCTGTGTTTCTGGGAAGATATCAAAACCTATTCATACCAAAATCGGTCCGTCATGTAATTTCCTGGGGGGTGGCAACTTGTGCTTGTCAGACTACTTGCAATATAGAGCTCTGTCTTTTCATGACCCTCTGTGGTGGTATCACCTAAGAAGCCCTTGGACAGAGTGAACGCTGTAGGTTAACTTTCTGCTGTTGTGTGTGTGGGTGTTCGTGCTGTAGGTGAGTGACCCACCTACCAGGACAGCTGGAAATCCCAAGTTTCAGGCAATCCCTGAGAAGTGCCTGGACAGAAATGGTTTGGGTTGATTCTGCTGAAAGATTATTTGGTTCAGCCTGAACGAGTGGCTTTTTTAAGACCAAGTGTGGTTTGGAAGCATTGCTTGAGAGGTTGAGGTTAGAGGGTTGGTTGGTTTTATTTATGTGGGGTAAAGATTTATTTGTGTTTTTTATTTATGTGGGGTAAAGATTATGTGGGGGAGGAGGAGTGGCAGTAGATGCATAATGGTGTTTATTTTAGTACAGACCGAATTCTGCATCTACTTCTGGAAGATAACAAAAAATGGGACTCTTTTCCCATAACTGTGGTTACAAAACTGCCGCATGGCTTCATTTCTGGTGTCAAAATTAACTAAATATATTTTGCATTGTTTTTATTGCCACTGGCAAGTGAGCAAGTCACTAATAGTAACAGAGCTGTTGTGTAATCAAAGCTAATCCTTACTCCTGGTAAGAATCAGAGTCAAAAGCCTATAATCCTACCGTAGGCTACATTCCTCTGTACGTTTCCTCTTAATATCTCTTGCTTTTTCCTCCTTGTGAACTATTCTCTGTATTTTTAGATTACTCACCTCAAATTTATATTGTTGGCTTTTTGAGGTTGTTTTGGTTTCTTTTTTCCATGGGGAATGTGTTCTTGGAGCTTGCCTCAGTGCCCTCTCCATTGCACAGCAGCCTGCCCTTAGGTCTTCAAAGGCAATGACAGCTCTGGCAGCGCTCACAGATTTCATTGCAAGCCTTGCTCTGTTTGCTGCATTGCTCTCATTCCAGACTTTTAGATTCCTGCTTTATTTCTGAGACTCTCAGCTTTGATTTAATAAAGGAAGAGGAAATCAAGTCTTTGTGGCTGTGGAGAGAGGTCTACCGTAAAGGCCTATCACAGAGAGACAAATAAAAGACCTTCAAATTCAGTCCTGTGGGTTTGCAGACCTGATTTAGAAGTTTCAAGAACTTGCAGGTTAATCTCTTAACGTTTGGTTTACAAGGGATTGGGGTTAAAAGCAACCTTGTGCACCTGCGCACATAGGTGTTTGCAATGGCTCCTCCTCTTCTGCCATCGCTGAACAAGTGCATTGAGGTCCTCCGCACTAGAACTGTTCATTGGTTAATGGTTCTGAGAACAGTTGCTAGAGATTAATTATCACTCTTTAGTGCCTGATTTCCTGATGTATTGTGTTTATCAAATCAGTAATTAATAAGTAGCAGTGGTTCTGTGGCTGCTTGCACAGAGCGTTGGGGTTTTTTTTATAAAAACGTTGGTTGTGGCCCCCAACTTGAATGTATGGCCTTGTGACTGGTGTGCTCACCAGTCCCTACCAGTGGCTAGTACCTCAAATTGGAGTAAGTAGACGGCAGGGGACCACAGTGCTCACAGCCTATTCACCAGCTCTGTGCATGGCTGTGTGGGAAAATTCTTCTCCAAGACCTGTTGGCGATCATCTTATGGGCTGGAGCACGAGAGTGAATACTTCTTATTATCTCGAGTGGAATGGAGACAAGCTCTAGGAAAGGTAGAGAAGCATCCACCATCCCTGGCTTGTGGGGCAGGAGGGTTCTCTGCAAGGGCAGTTGGCCTTTTTGGGTGATAAGATGCCGGGAAACAGCAGAAAGCAGGACATCAAGCAAGGCCAAGTGGGTCTTGTTGCACTCTGCCATGAGTGGATAACTACTGTATCAGAGATGGTGGTGCTAAGAAGGAGAATTAACCAGAAAAAGCATTGCTTACACTAAAATAGCAACGTTTTCCATGCAATTTTTTCTTCCTTTCTCTGTCTGCACATCTTTGACTGATCCAGGTGATCCAAGAAATCTAATCCTCCTCGCTCTTTCAAGCTGGGAAGAAGATCCCTGGACAGGAGCCTTTGTGTAGGGGGCACAGTTCCTTCCTCTGGACTTCCTTTTCTATTATTATGTTTGGGCTTGAGTAACTTGTTCCATGGGAAGGAAGAAAGTCAGCAGAGCACCTTGGCGTAGCAGGTTACGGAAAGGGTCAGCCCCGTTGCATTGGTAGATCTTTGAACTTTGAACAAGGACAGATGGACCTTGGCTCTAGGCAACACTTTGGCCTTAGATCAAGCCTTCAAAAATCACTGGGAGTCAATTTATTGCTTTTCTTGCCTCCCTTCCTTCTCAGTTTTTGTCATCAACTACTGAGAGTTGCCCATTCTGGGGTATTTTTCCCTTTCTGAAATGTCATATAATTCTTGCAGATATAATCTTGGGTATCGAAGGACAGAGAAAGGAGTCACAAATCACTTTCTAGCCAAAAAATAGCCATCGCATGCAACAAAACTGCTTTAAAATCTTTTTTTCTACCTAAAATAATGATTAAAAAATAGCTAAAACTGAGGGGAAACTACAGTGTTATCAATGATTAATTGAATTAGGAAGTTTGTGGATGGACATGCATTGGTAAGAAACCTGACCAGAAAAAAGATTTATGACCAGTCTGCAATGTACTTATACTGGCTTATACTGGCTTATACTGGCTTAAACTGTATTGACAGTTATGTCATGTATGTGGAACCGAGGTCAGTCTCTGTTTCAGGTGTGTTGTTTTAGGTGGAAAAGAAGAATAGAAAAAAGTTTATTTATGAAGTTTTGAGCTTGTTAAGATGGCAAGTGTAGGGTCCTGCACTGGGGGAGGAATAACCCCCTGCAAGTACAGGTGAGGGTTGGCCTGCTGGAAAGCAGCTCCATGGAGAAGGACCTGGGAGTGCTGGTGGTCAACAGGATCACCATGAGCCAGCAGTGTGCCCTTGTGGTCAGTAAGGCCAATGGTCTCCTGGAGTACATGAAGAAGAGTGTGGCCAGCAGGTCAAGGGAGGTTCTACTCCCTCTCTACTCTGCCCTCGTAAGACCACCTCTGGAGTATTGTGTCCAGTTCTGGGCACCACGGCTCAAGAGAGACAAGGAACTACTGGAGAGAGTCCAGCAGATGCTATAAAGAAGCAGAGGGGACTGGAGCATCTCTGTGCCGAGGAGAGGCTGAGAGCCCTGAGGCTGTTTAGCTGCAGAAGAGAAGCCTGAGAGAACATCTTCTCAATGCTGATCAATANCTCCTTCTCTGGAGAGATTCCAAACCCACCTGGATACGATCGTGGACAACCTGCTCTGAGTGACCCTGCTTCAGCAGGCCTGTTGGATGAGATGATCTCCAGAGGTCCCTTCCAAACCCCCCCATGCTGGGATTCTGTGATTCTGTTAGTGCTTCAGGTACGAAACTCCCAGCTGGATACGGTGCCATACTCATTCTTTCACCTGTAACAATCAACACTTCATTACCACTTGCCTTATAATCTGGACACTTAATTACTACCATTAATTACTACCACTGAGCAGCAGTTTCCCAGCACTTCTCCTTCCCTAGCACAATACTCCTACTAAACTCCATGCTCCGTGTAGAAAGTACGTAGAACACTTTCCATGGAGCTTCCAACAGGTAGTTTAGGTTTGTCTGCTCATTAGAAGTATCCCGCCATCCTGCGTATCGTTATGTGCCACCTCTTCTGTTTCCAAATAAATGATGGTAGTGAAGTGTGAAACCAAAACCACTTGATACGCTTAAAGTCAAAGGGAATTAAAATAAAAAGCTCCATTGTCTAACAACAAATGCTTGTTGCTTGTCATCAGCAACAACAGATAAACAATAGTGTGACAATCTCTGCCAGTGCACGACCATGAATGGGGAGTTTTTACACAGACCACTTTGGTTTTGCTGGTTATTATTATTTTTTTTGTAATTAGTAGGAGTTTTGTCTATTTTGGAATGCAGAACTTCATTTGAAACTTTATTTTAACTTTTTAATTTTATGGGACGAGAGATATGCAAAGCATTGGAATAGATCTTATAGCGAAGCTGTGGCATCTCCATGTGTTGAAGTTGGTTGGCCTCAGAAGTCATAAAAATACCATGGTCACGTTTGTGGCTTGGGATGAAGCAAATGACCTCCAAAAGTCCCTCAAAATTCTATTATTTTGTGGCAGGAACTTGTCAGAGTTTGCCCTCATATGTATCTTGTGTAGACCCAGGCTCATATCACTGCGGCAAGATAAGGATTTATACCAGGATGTTTCAGAAGCAAATTAGGGAGCCCTTGAAAAATCCAGTGGCACTTGTCTCTTCTGGCCCCTCATTTGTTTTTGGACTCCACAGTCCTAAGAGGCAATGGAAAAAAAACAGAAGACAGAGAACTATAAATATAACGACATCAGAGGAAAGACACAGTGGACGAGAATAATGAATGGCAAACGATGATTCATCAGGGAGGAAATGTCAGCATATATTATACATAGGAGACAAATAGCTTTTTAAAATCAACAGTTTATTTTGCTGAACTTTGTTCGTTGCAACATGTAAGCTAACGGATCAAGAAGAGCCCTTCATCTCCGTTAGCGTCTGGTGATAAAGACTGAACTGGTGAATACTATGGTGAGTTCCCACCACTTCAATTCGTTGCTTTCACGTACATAAATTTTCTAAACCACGGCAATTAACACTTGTGATTCTGAACGACCCCTTAATGTGAATAGTTTGGGGTTTTTTAATATTAAACCTGGGGAGGAGTAACCCCCTGCACCAGTACAGGTGAGGAGATGGCCTGCTGGAAAGCAGCTCCATGGAGAAGGACCTGGGTCACCATGAGCCAGCAATGGACCTTTGTGGCCAAGAAGGCCAACGGTCTCCTGATGTGCATGAAGAAAAGTGTGGCCAGCAGGTCAAGGGAGGTTCTACTCCCTCTCTACTCTGCCTTGGTAAGACCACCTCTGGAATACTGTGTCCAGTTCTGGGCACCCCAGCTCAAGAGAGACAAGCTATGGGAGAGAGTCCAGCGGAGGCTGCAAAGGTGCTGAGGGACTGGAGCAGCTCTGTGCTGAGGAAAGGCTGAGAGCCCTGGGGCTGTGAGCTGAAGAAGAGAAGGCTGAGAGGGGATCTGGTGATTGCTGATCAATATCTGTAGGGTGAGTGTGAAGAAGATGGGGCTAGTCTTTTTTCAGTGGTGCCCAGTGATAGGATGAGGGGCAATGGGCACAAACTGGAACCCAGGAGGTTCCATCTGAACAGAAGGAAAACATTCTTTCCTGTGAGGGTGACGTAGGCCAGGCTGCCCAGAGAGGTTGTAGGGACTCCTTCTCTAGAGACTTTCAAAACCTACCTGGATGATGTTCCTGTGTAACCTTCTCAAGGTGACTCTGCTTTAGCAGGTGGGGTTGGATGAGATGATCTCCAGAGGTCCTTTCCAACCCCCACCATGCTGGGATTCAGTGAAACTGAGTTGCATATGATGCATCTCTTCTGCAAATAGAGGTGCTTTGGATAACAATAAACATCCTCTTCCTGCTGTCAAGATTTTGGCCCTGTCATGGGTCTTCATCTTGTAGCTGTCTCACTCTGGTGTAGCTGTTGATAGGAGCTGGTATTTACTAACTCTGCAGACAAGCTGGAACACTGAGATCCAGCAGAAAACAACAAAAGCTCTGCTGGAGGCTCCACAGCACTTTGTACACATTTGCTGGTGCAGAACAGTTTTTTATTCTCCTCCAGTTTTCAAGAACTGACCAAAGAGTCATTTGGTATTTAAACTAAAGAGACATTTTAAACGGGCTAAACCACTTTATCTGTCAAAATTTGTGCCTCCTGTCAAACGGCTAAACCTTGCCCTCCAATGGATTTGCAATTTCCTTTTAACCATTGTGCATTTGCAGAAAGTAGATGGCCCATAAGCTACTTCAGGCAAATCTATTACTCCTTTCAAGCCAGAAAGGGTCATTAGATCTAGTTTAGTCCTGCACGTAACACACACTCCACGATTTCACCTGGCTATCTTATTTTTGGATGCAATCATTTTTCATTGAGGAGGAAGAATCTGAGTTCCATTTATTACTACAGTCTTTGTTCTCATGTCGGAGGAAAATATCATCAGGGATAATCTTTTTCTCCCAGTCTCCTGCTATTAGAGAAAAGCAGCTACCTTGAGAGCTGGCTTTCAAGTAGGATGGAAAAATCAGGGGGTTTCCTCATGAAATTGCATTTTTAAATAAGTGAATTGGAGGAAGTCATGCGTTTGTGATCACTGCAAGTAAACTTTAAATAAATCACAGATGGCTTTTTTATTAACAAAATGTTCAAAATGCCTCCATTGACAAATATATTTAGCTAAAGTGTGTGGTAAAGTGATGACCAAGTCAACAAAGCCAACCAAAAATAAGAGATTATTCTCTTTTTAGAGGATGCACATAAACTGCAACCGTTGATAGTGGAGCAGAGTCAGAACCAGTGGATTGCTCTGCACATAACGAGAACTGGGCTCAAAGCAGGAGGAAAACTTTCAGTAACAACAATGGGAGCATTGTTGGGGAAAAATGCAGCAAACCCATCTGCTGGAGACGTGTGGCCGAGTCCTACACAGAGTGCAGAGGAGAACTGTGCATCCCAGAGAGCAATCTGGTCCTCAGCTGAGAAGATCTGAGCTAGAGACAGGCTGGACCTGCCTTCTGAACACCTTTCTAATGGGGAGGAAAAAAAAAAGAAAAAAAAAGGATACTAAAGAGAAATTTCAAATAAAAAAGTTCCCACTTGTTCAGTTGATGGAGTGACCTTTCCAGAAACTCTTACAAATTTCCAACCTCTGAGTCTTAGGTTTGAAATATGAATTTAAAAGGGGAGGGCGGGGAGTTGATGTGGAAGGGGAGTGTGTCATTTCTTTTGGTATTTTGTTTCCAGCTCCATCCTTTGATCTCTGCAGCAGTGCAGTTCAGACAATCTGTAGAAATATTGCTAAACCAAGTTACTTTGTTATATTTTACTTCAGCCATTTGTCAGCATATGCCATAAAAATTTTAGTTTTCTCTCTTGATCTTTATCAGAGATTGCTGTTTCTCTTTGATGTCTCCCTCCTTATTTGACATTTGGGTCTGGTTTCCCATTTAATTATCTAACTCTCTATTGCTATTTTAGTTTAAAAGTTCACCGCAATATTTTACTCCTCCTGTTTCTCAGTCCTTTCCTCTGTGCTCCAGCTGAGGCACCAGAAAATGATGAGGGTAGTCACCATGTCAGGGTGTTTTGTGCCTGAGCCCTCCTGTGAACACAGGGGAGCACAGGCAGTGAGCGTGGGCTGCAAAGCGGAGCTCAGATGCTGGGTCTCCTAAATCAAAACTTCCAGGGGCCATTCTTTGATTAAATGGTAAACTGAGACCATTTCATGTAGGTTTGCAAGTCTGAAATGTAAACAGCAATGCGGTCAAAAGAGCTGTAAAATATGTCATTTAATACAGTCACAGTTCCTCTAAACCACCTTCTGAAAATACCATCCTCGCTGGCTGGCTGGGTCAGAAAGCAGGAGGAATCCCTCCCATTTTGTAGCCTAGCCCAGCAGGAGATTTGCCCTCAAGAGAGACAAGCTGAAGCAGGGTGGACATTTTACCTCCCCTCTGAGTTTCTGGGAGCAGACAGAACTGCTGAGGAGCTGAGACTCAATGCAGCGGTTCAGCAGACATTAGGTGTCCATTGTATGTACTTATTCCAGAAATATGTCTCATAATAGCTGGAAGCTCTTCAGGGCAGCTGGTTCTTGGAGCTGCTGCACGCTGTAGGCCACTGAACTAGGTAGGGATGACCAAGGAACAAACAATGACTTGATCTGGTCAGTTTATTGCTGCGTAGTGTGGCCACATGAGTGTGATTTATGAAGGACTGTTCTGTCTTCTGGCGCGGATGAAGAACTGTATGTAAACCAGTGAGGTAACCATGCCACGTCAGTGACGCGATGAAGTCCTGGTGAGCTCCTATGGGGTCAGCGAGTGGAGCAGAGAAATTTCCGCTTCATGCAGAACATGACAAGTCAGAGCGAGAGAAGAAGTCTGGGCACCATTTCTCGCTCTGGGTTTTGGGGCAGGTTAGAAGAACCCCTCTATGGATGCTCTGAGATAAAGGGTGAAAATATTTCCATTGATTATTATTAAGAGCAGAATTAGGACCATGCAGAGCCACAGGGCAAGTCCTGGCATATGGGCTGAGGGTCTTTAGTGGAGGGTGTGGAGCTCCATCTGGCAGCCCCAAAGAAGCATATCCACTGGGAGCCCGCAGCCGAGCCGCTCTGCAGACTGAACATATTGTGCTGCTGGCTGGGTGACCTCCTCCCCCAGCCCAAATTTGGCAGCCAGACTAAAACGGTTGAGGGAAATAGTAGGTTGGATCAAACCATTCTTTTTATCTGTTTGTTTGTTTTCCACCTTTTCAAATGAAATTTTGAAAGCAAAGAAGAAACCAGGGAAGTGATGGTGCCAGCCTGCTTACACTCAGTGCTTGTCTAGAATGAAGCACTCCAAGGTTTTCTTTTCCCTGGGAAGACTGGAGTTTGCATTTCCCACCATGAAGGAAAAGAACCTAGCTACTGAGATACTTGGTGATGCATTTGGATATATGGAGGTATCTTTTCTGTTAAGCTGCGTCTTCTTTGTAGGAATTACAAAACACTGACGGAGCAGAAGAGAAAAACAGTGAGAGTCACTCCCTGACATAACGTTTCAAGCCCCAAAGTGTTTTCTGCTTTTTGCACTGCAGAACCTTATTTTTTTTTCTGCCAGATAAAGTGTTTTTCACAAAGTGGTGCTTGGAAATACACTCCTTTAGAGAAATGCAGAAAATATTCCCTCCCCTCCAGATTCCCTGGATATGTCCAAGGCTGGAAGACCCAGGTACCGCATCTGAGCAGGGTTGTGAGTCACTTTGCTGCCTGCATGGAGACAACCTCTGTGTTTCTCTGCCTTGCCCCAGTTCACCTTGTCTCCCAGCACGAACCGAGATTTAACAGTGAAAGAAAAAATGTTTGAAACTCAAGCTAGGTGTTTGGTAGCAAACCATAAGTAAAATAAATAATTAAGTGGTCCTGCTGCGTAATTGAGAGGGAACTGTTCCCTTGCTCTTCCCTCTTTCTCATTTAGATTGTGGTTTTGGGGATCTTCGAGATGAGTAGATCTCTTTGGGTAGTACAAGGCCCTTGATCCCAAGCCGTTGGGTGTGAAGGAGTCTCTTGTCTTCCCATCCAGTTGTATTCTAGCTGGAGTTACTCAGGATTTCTTGGGCAGGTTCTAGGTTATTCCTCAGTTCATTATTCAGGGGTTGAGGAAGAGACTTGATTGTGTTAATTAGGAAGAAGTCATGATTTTACGAAGCATTTTGTTAAAGTGCAGGGAGCAGTTTGAATACTGGGAGAGATGGTTTTCAGTAATATTTTCTTTTTCTTGGTGTGATTCTGTTCAAGCCCCTTTCAGCATGTGTAAGATGCCTTGTCGCTAACGGGTAGTGACAATAATCCATCACTGACATTGAAAAGCACCTTTTTCATTTAGCATCTCAAAATGCGGGAAATGTGAGTCTTGAGGATCTCAAACTATTGAGCTGTCTGTTTACCCACTTAGGGTCAGATATAATCTCATCCCTCCCAGTACGCCACCAGGCCTTTTCCTTCTTTTGCTCGCAAATCCTCGGGGAGTGGATTTTGTGCGTGGACCTGGAGGGGAGCAGGAGAAGGGATGACGAGGCGTGGATCACTGGTCCACCTCCTCTGACACGGGCAGAGGAGCGCTGCAGTGCGGGAGCCCCGTGGGTGGCCTGGGCAGGGACAGCGGACGGGTCCCTGGCTCGGCTTTTTGGCAGGTCTCTCTGCTCGCTCTAACAACAGGCTTCGTGCAGAAAGGCTGATTCAGCTTCAGGTGACTGCAGATTTGTATTTACTTCCCTGGCATCGTGTGCGTCCCTGAGTAGGATTGAGTTAGTATTTCATTTGTAGCCATGCATTGCTTTAAACAGACCACTAATATCTTTCTAAGTCTGCTTGCAAAGTTACGGCAGGGAAAAAAAAAAAAGAGAGAGCTGAGGCATTAAGGAGTTTACACGCTCAAAAGGACAGCGGCAGAAAAACAAAGAAACTTAATCTGGGATACACAAAGAAAGGGGGGGGTGTTGATGTAGCTATAATGAGAAACGGCAAGATTGACGTGAAAAAGATGGGACAGGCAGCAGAGTATAAATAGTAGCTGCAGTTTATTTGTAACTTTCATTTTTAGGTGGGGATGATTGACACATGGATGGGCTGGATGAAGGTAACCTCCCTGATCTTTAACTTGCAGGTCACATGGAGAAA
This sequence comes from Eurystomus gularis, assembly GCA_013400335.1. Classification (NCBI taxonomy): domain Eukaryota; kingdom Metazoa; phylum Chordata; class Aves; order Coraciiformes; family Coraciidae; genus Eurystomus; species Eurystomus gularis. The sequence goes on from VZZY01022474.1 coordinate 525,888, forward strand.
ACTTTGAGAAAATACTCCAACATGTAGATGTCAAATTGAGTGACAGCCGCGTGTGAGGTGAATTGCATTTACTGGCTTTTTTACATGCATCACTTCACAGAAATGATGGCTGCCATTTGAACAAAAAGACATCCTTCCCGACCAGGGTCAACAGACTGACAGTGCCCACCCGTTAATGGAAAACACTGTCATTTAAAATCAAATGCCACGGAGAAAACTTCAAAAATCTATTAGCCAACACAGCGGATCGTATCAGTTTATGCCCAGGAATTACTGTATACCATTCCAGTGTTAATGTACAGCGCAGTGTGTGGTACAATTTTCATCTGTAACAATATATATAGAATGCCATATGGCTGACAGCATGTACTACACATGTCAAGCTCTTCTGTTTTCTAGCTCTGTACATCTTATTTGCTTCTGTCTAATTATCTCGGTCTGTGGAAGGGAGGGAGAGAAAATAATCAAAGCCAATGAGAACTCCAAAATCAAGGGCAACAAACAGCGCCAGTTACTGAATTCCAGCGTTAATGTGTTTCTGCGGGATTTCTTGAAAGATGCAATTGGACGTCTGTTGCTCGAGGTAGAATGTGGTGGTGGAAGAAAGGCTCTATCTGTGACATTTCAAACAAAAACAAAACCAAACCAGCCCTGCCTTGTATTATCCACTTATATTGTTTAATTCTAGGCGTAATTTTTTCAGCTGCTAGAATGTGCCTGTCGTGCTTCCTGTTCTTAACTCCTTGTCTAAAGGTAGTATTGGGATTTATTTCCCAGCAGAAGCAAAAAAGTGCTAAAAAGGAATGCTATAAAATTGGACCCCAGGATCTGACGTGATCCAAGGAGCTCCTCAGAAGTTTAAGCCCTGCATTTAAGTTTTTTTCTGGGGGATTTAATATTGTTTAAAGGTCAAAGCCCCAAGATTTGGCTTCAGAGATTTAGTCCTGGCTCATCTGTCAGTCACTCTCACACTCGTAAAGGCCAGAGGCGATTGCCAGTGCTTGTGCCCCCCCCCCGCCCCCCGCTGTGCTTTCCTCTTGTTGAGCACTTGCTCCACTGAGAAATATCTTTTCTGTGACTGGGAGGAGTAATCACAGAATCCCGGCACGGTGGGGTTTGGAAGGGACCTCTGGAGACCATCTCATCCAACCCCCTGCTCCAGCAGCTCACCCAGAGCAAGGTGCCCAGGATCATGTCTAGGTGGGTTTGGAATCTCTCCAGAGAAGGAGACTCCACAACCTCTCTAGGCAGCCTGGGCCAGGAAGCTCCCATCTCTTCTGTAATGAGAACTGGAGATAGAGAAGAAAAAAATGGGACTACCACCCACTTGCAAAGATGCTGAATGGGGCAGAACTACTCCCTCCGCTCTGCCCCTTTTGAACAGGTTGCAGTGGTGGAGTCAAAGACTGTTAGAGAGTCTGCAGAGCTGCTTTAGAGGGTCTCGGATCCTGGGTGCCCGGGATCCTCCTTGGATTCTCACCCATTTACAAGCACTTGTATGTATTTGCATTCAAGTATCGGACTGCAAAAATCTGTTGGAGTTTGTATATGGATTCTGGGTAAGTTCCTTGTGATAGCCCTTGGAGATGGGCAGGTATTACTTAGCTGGGGTTGGAATGAGCTTGTATTTCACATGTGAGGGGTAACTTGTTTAGTGTCAAGTACTTCTAGGTGGTGATAGTACTTCCAGGTGGTGGTAGTACTCCCAAGCGGGGCATGAAAGGGATTGGAGAGGTTGGGGCTGCTGAGGCCTTGAGGCTTTTGTGTTCTCACGGGGCCATGAAGCCAAAACGTTCACTCTGTGGTTAGAAAGGATTGGTTGGTCCACCACGAGCTTAAAATAGTAACATTTTTGGATCATTAACTTTTACTAGCTGCTGCTTTTGAAATGAGACTCAATGCTGAAAAGTCAATATAGTTAGAAATAAATTATAAAATTGGTCAGGAAAAGCAAATGACACAAACAACCGGCTTGGTGCAGCGATGGGCTTCCAGATGCTGAATAGTAGTACTTGACATTAGTCTGTGGATAGAATACGTTCATGAATTAGGGACATAAATTAAACTCCAGTTTTAATCCATACAGCATGGTCTTCCAAGTAGGAAAAAAATATTTAATCCATGAATGCAGTGTTCAGAGGTGCCGTGATGCGATACCTACGATCTGTGTGATTGGGATGTTCCAAGAAGGGGTATTCTTTGAACAGTAAGGAAACTTTTCCTTCATGTTTTCAATGTTAAAATGGTTTTTGTAGTTGAAATCTGATTGAAAATTCAGGAAGCAGCCAAAGTTAACAGCACTCTGCTCTTTTGTGTGAGGATCTCTTGCCATATTTTCTCTTAAACCTAATTAAACATGACTATCCACTTAGGAACAGAAGCCCTAGTATCATTTTCCAAAAGTTTTCTTAATTCACTGTCTTACCACTTTATATCATGACATTTTGCTCAGTGATAGGGCCATTTCAGCATGACTGCAGCTGGAGTTTCCCACTTCCAGAAATGTGTGTTCTTCCTGTGAGTTGTCGTGATCTTTGTATCGTTTCCAAGTACATGATATTTCATTAACACACATTTCTTCTCGTTCATATTTTTGTTGATTGTGTCAGATTCCTTCTGCACAAATTCTGGGGTAATTATGAGGAAGAAGCATGTTCCACGCTCCCATTTTGCTGTGAAACCTGTTCCAGCAAATGTCATATAATTCCTCTTTCCCAACTTTAAAGTGGAGATTTAATTTTCACACCCAAAGGTGTCTGAAATTCCAAAATAGGGGTGTAGTTAAGCAAGGCAGAAATAGAAAACTTTTAACATCGAAATCATGAATATTTAATACAATGAAAACCAAAAAATGGAAATTCTTAAACAACCACTCTGAACAGCATTTGGTTTCATGGAATCATGGCATCATTAAGGTCAGAAAAGACCTCTAAGATCATCAAGTCCAACCATCAACCCAACACTACCATGACCACTAGACCATGTCCCAAAGCACCATATCCACAGGTTTTTTGAAGCCCTCCAGGGAAGATGACTCCACCACTGCTCTGGGCAGCCTGTTCCAGGGCTTGACCACTCTTTCAGTAAAGAAATTTTCCTAATATCGAATCTAAACCTCCCCTGGTGCAACTTGAGGCTGTTTTCTCGTGTCCTATCACTTCTTTCTTGGGAGAACAGACCAACACCCACCTCTCTACAACCTCCTTTCAGGCAGTTGTAGGCAACAATGAGGTCTCCTTTCAGGCTTCTCTTCTCCAGACTAAACAGTCCCAGTCCTCTCAGCTGCTCCTCATAGGACATGTTCTCCAGACCCCTCACCAGCCTGGTTGCCCTGTTTCCAAGGCCAGTGAGATTTGAGGTTGTCTTGAAGCTTCTAGAGACAATGGCCCTTGTCTCAGTGATAGAGAGGCCACAGCAGAATTTTCTCTACCTCCTGCTCACTGAAAATACTCTGGTATCTGGTAGGGGTGAGGCACAGAGAGAAAGATTTCTTATGGATAGAAGGAATCCTAGTCCTAGTTTTTATATTCCAGAAGAAGCAGTTGTTGCAAACTTGAGGAAGAGATTGCAACAGTATTGAAATACTTTGGGGGAAAAAGGACCTGGGGCTGAAAAGTGAGGACGAGGTGGCCCTGGAGCCTCAGAAAGGAGAAGTCAGCTGTGCTCTCCCACGGGTGTGCTCATTCCAGGACACAAACCAGGTTGCTTTTGCTCTACAGTTCTATTTTTTCCCCTAAAAAAAAGGTAATTTAGAAAAATCTAGATATCAATATATGTTTGCATCTGAACATCTTGCTGAATATCCACATTGTTATATACATCATTTCACCAATGTTGTACACCAGCAGTTAAATTCTGCTCTTTCACCCATAGTCGTGGGGATACAGCCCTCCCAAAATGGATAGTTGACAAAGATGTGGAATGAATGGAAAAACCAGCTTGTTTATCCATGTTGAATTACAGGATCCAGTTCTCCTGTGTGTCATTAGTGCGATCCGTAGGACTTCAGTTATTTGAGCGTCATTTCTCTGGCTTTCTACCAGGGCAACTTAAGCAGTGGACTATCCCGTGCTCTAGTGCCTGTCAGACTGATCAAGCTGAGGAGTATTTTGGTATTGAATAAATTATTTTTATGACATCTCGAAAATAACACTGAGCTGGGTTCCCCTCTAGGCTCAGGCAAATGAGGCAGTTGCCTGGAGCAGGAGGCCGTACGGGAAGCGAAATGGCCGATGGCTCGTATCCACTGCCTGCTTTGCTACTGCAAAACCCCTGCGTAGCCAGAGCAGCTTCTGCCACTAAGCAAACCATGATCCTGGAGGGAAAGCATGGCAGGTATGGCCACCAGGAATAGGTGTAAGAGTCCCCCCAACAGCAAGAGTCAACCTCCTTCTTTTTCATCCCATGGTCAGTAGAGAGCCAGCCAGACTCCCCAGAGCCCCTGTTCCCCTTCCTATACCCTGCTTCAAATCTGCTCTCTGCCTTTTTTTCCTTCTGTCTTGCTCCTTATGGGCATGGCCCAGCTGCAGCTCTGGCCAAACCCTGTGCTCGTTTCTCCAGCATGTGAACGCTGAGTCTTGCTGGTGCTGCTGGGAAGCCTGTGACATGTACCTGTGGTGGTTTGGATGCCTACGCAGTGGCTTCACATGTCCATTTGTGACAGTAATATCTCAATAAACTGACCTGCAAGAATAATATCTCCAGTGCCTCTCCTGGAGCTTATATTCCTACCTCCTGTAGCTAAAGCTAAATGTTGCCTACCTAAATATTCCCCCCTGGTTCGTTGATCACGCTGGGTTTGTCCTTCCCTCCGGTCTAGTGCTGTGAAGAGCCATTACAGAGCGTCTCTGTTCTGCCTGACCATATGCATCGGTGTGTGCTCCAGAGCTGGCTTCTGGGTGAGATTAATCATGGATTCTAATGAAGTTAGTGCTTTGGGTCCCATTTCTGTGTTGCAGTTTTGTAAAGAACACTTACATTCTTAGGATGAAAGGTTCCGAATAACTGCGAGGTGTGATGTGTAACGGGTACGAATAGCTCACTTATTGAAAACAGGGTGAGTGATTAGCTTTGCCTCTTTGGTCATTAATTTTGGTCACAGGCACTTACAAGAAAGCAGAAGGCCGGCAGGGAAATCACGCCAGGCCTTTGCGTCTGCCCTTTCCATCAGAAAAGACATTCCTGCTCCCTCTCCTATGTGACAAGAGTTAGTCCATAGGTGGAATGAGTTTCCGTATGGATAGATATTAGCTATAAGACCCTATACAACTAGTAGACGTGTACGTGTGTATAAAGCATGTATAGATCTCTGTGGCTCCCTCTGCTGCTCCTGAATAACTCAGTGCTGGCCTGGACAGGGAACGGGGAGCCCGTGGGGCTGCAGCTCTGAGGGGCCTAGTGCAGACACCCATAGTGTCCATATCTTATGCTTCTTGGGAGAAGAAGCTTCTTAGAATCATAGAATCATTTTGGTTGGAAGAGACCTTTAAGATCGAGTCAAAGTGTTAACCCAGCACTGCCAGGTCACCACTAAACCATGTCCCTCAGCACCACATCTCCACGGCTTTGAAATCCCTCCAGGGATGGGGATTCCACCGCTGCCTTCGGCAGCCTGTTCTTACCCCTATAGGCATTGCAACCTGGTCAAGCTACTTCCCATAAAACCTCTGCAGTTGTGACCAGGGAGAGGCTATTGCAGAGGGGAGAACTCGCCTGTCTCATTGTAGGAGGATCTGCAAAGTGTGGGAGCCTCGGTAGGTAAATGAGACAGGGCCTGAAAGCAGTCTTGAGCTGGAAGAAACATTGGATCAGGCCAGTCTGAAGTCTGTGGTCCTTCTCTGGCACTTGATATGGAACATCCAAGAACCAGATAAGAGGAAACGGCCTCAAGTTATTCTAGAGGAGGTTTATGTTGAACATTAGGAAAAATTTCTTCCCCAAAAGGGTTGTCAAGGCCTGGCCCAGGCTGCCCAGGGCAGTGGTGGAGTCCCTGTCCCTGGAGGGATTGAAAAGCTATGGAGATGTGGTGCTGAGGGATGTGGCAGTGCTGGCAGTGCTGGGTTAATAGTTGGACTCGATGATCTTAAAGGTCTTTTCCAACCAAAACGATTCTGTGATTCTTAGGATCCTTCATCAGCCCTTGCTCCAGGTCCTGTCGCTCAGACTGTCAGGAGATGTCATGGATGCACCAGAGCTGTAGAGCCTGCCTCTGTTGCTGCAGTAGGTTGCCCCTTTGCACGTTACAAATCTCTGCCTCTTGTTACATGTCTCTGCGACACCCTGGCCCCTCAAACCCAGTTCATTTCAGGAGAGCAGAGTTGTTGCTGCAGGCGAGCTGTGTCTGGCCTCACTTATGCGAAGGTCTCCCTACTTCTCCCCAGCTGAGCTCCGAGGTGAGCAGCGTGCTTCACGCTGATGCTCTATCTGAACTGTCTCTTCTTCACTTTGGTTGCATGTGAGAATTCAATTCTGTGTATTTCACTCCTTCAAGGACATGTGACTGTCCTGGGACAGGAGGTGTATTTGTTCTTCTCGTTTTCCTTGCCCAAATACCACTGTGTTTCTGTTCTTTCCGTTACCTTTTAACCCACCATTGGAGCTGCCTACCCTATGGTCATGTTTCCAGCCTTGTGTGTCTGGTGCTCAGTGGGAAAGACAGTTCCCAGAGCAACTGCTGCTGTAAATGCTTTTTGGCGTCCAGATGTGTATTCTTGCATTTCCCATGCTGTGTCTGTGCTGTTTCTCGCATCCGTGCATCAAGTGTGGACAGGTATAGAGGCACATGATGGTCTTATTTCTTTGCTGACACTGCAGAAGGGCTTTCTCATAAGAAAGAAACCGTCTCAGCTACACCAGCACTGTTAGAAAAGACACCTCTTTAAAGTCAGCGGCAATGCTGTTAGAATCATAGAATCGTTTTGGTTGGAAGACACCTTTAAGATCATCAAGTCCAACCGTTAACCCAGAACTGCCGGGTCACAGCTTATTTTAAGAAAAATGCCTCTTGTGGGATCTCCTGCTTCCCCAATAGCTGGATTCCTTTCCTGCTTCTGTTCCCTACACGTGGAGTGCTGGGATTGTACAAAGACCCTGCAAAGTCAGAAGCTGTATGGGGGACTTTTAGCTCTTTGAATTCCTTTATTAGCCTTCATCTGTCTGTACCAGATGCTAAACAATGCTGTTAAATTTGGCTTTGATTTTTATTGTTTTACAGTCTTGTAACACTCATAATCTTGGCTAATCCTAAGAGTGCTCGTTTGGCAGCCTTATTCATTATTTAGACCAAAAATATTAGAAAAAAGTCTGTCAGTTCTGGGGCCTTCATTTTTTTTATGAGTCTCATTTAGGATTTCTGGACTTGACATTCTGTCACCTGCCCAGTGACAGGACAAGAGGTAAGCAGCACAAACTGGAGCGCAGGAAGTTCCATCTAAACATGAGGAGGAACTTCTTTACTTTTGGGGTGGCAGAGCACTGGCCCAGGCTGCCCAGAGAGGTGGTGGAGTCTCCATCTCTGGAGACATTCCAAACCCACCTGGGCGCTGTCCCGGGCAACCTACTTTAGGTGAACCTGCTCTGGCAGAGGGGTTGGATGAGATGACCTCCAGAAGTCTCTTCCAGCCCCTACCACGCTGGGATTCTGTGAAATCTGAACCGCTACTTTTCAGCACTGAGTAAACCCTGTTCCAGTAATGAAACCAAGAGATTTTCCAGCATTTGGTTTATTCCTGTTGTTCCCTGATGGTGCCCAAGGGCTGACAGTTGTACAGATGCGGAGCAGCAGACAGCTCCTGCCCTGCCGAGCTTGTGATCTCAGTAGACAAGACATGTGGGAGGGTGGGGGGAAGGAGATGACACACAGGCACAGCCAGTGCTCTGTGTGGGCTTTGTGAGTTAGAGTGGGGCTGGACTGCCAAAGAAGTGGGGAGAGAAAGCAGAGGACAAGCAAGAGAAACAGACTGAGCTGAGCCTGAGAGTCAGCAGGAAGAGGTTTAAAGTGAATAGTAGAAAGCACCAAGAGGCCTCTTTCCTGTCTCAGGGTGGTGTGGCAAGGAGAAGCTGGTGCTATGCAGCTCTGGGAGTGAGAGTGGTTAGGTGCTGGATGTGCAGGCAGCGCTGTCCCTCATGCTCACCAGTAGAACCTGGTTCCTTTTTCCAAAACAGCTCTGCACTTACCAAATCATAGAATGGTTTGGGTTGGAAGGGACCTCAAAGATCATCTAGTTCCAACCCCCTGCCATGGCAGGGACACCTTCCACTAGACCAGGTTGCTCAAGGCCCCATCCAACCTGGCCTTGAACACCTCCAGTGATGGAGCATCCACAACCCCCCTGGGCAACCTGTGCCAGTGTCTCACTTGCAGCCTCTCGTCTCAGTTCCTGGCCGAAGAGGTTGCGATGTGCTTTTCTTCCCCTGCAAAGTACTTCCTGCACCACCTGCTTTGGCACAGGGGAGTTGGACTAGATGATCTCCAGAGGTCCCTTCCAGCTCCCACCATTCTGTGATTCTGTGATGTCCCTGTGCAGCCTGTGAGATGCTGCTGTGTATATCCTGGTTCGTGCAGGTTTGCAAGTCTGAAATGCAAACAGCAGCACAGTCAAAATAGCTGTAAAATGTGTCCTTTAATACAGTCACAGTTCCTACAAACTTCTGAAAATACCATCCTCACCAGCTGGCTGGGTCAGAAAGCAGGAGGAATCCCTCCCATTTTGTAGCCTAGCCCAGAAGGAGATTTGCCCTTGAGAGACAAGCTGAAGCAGGGTGGACATTTTACCTCCCCTCTGAATTTCTAGGAATGGAAGAGGATTCACCTTTCCTTACACAAATACCTCAAAACACATCATACAATCCAGAAAACATCAAAGAATCAATTTGAAGGCGTTTAAATGCACACCCACACAGGAAAACTTCACAAAATAGATCCTTCACTAATGCTATAGATTAATAAACCTGAATAACAGACGTCTCCTATAATGACAGCATCTTGACTAACCACGCAGCCAGCTTTGTAGAGCAAACTACGTTTACTACCCATCCTGAGCTCAAAGTGTGGCCATAATCCTGGACACTGAAGATCTAGACTTTCACAAATACACGTACTGGCAGAAAAAAGGACATCTACATCCAACCTTGTTGTGCCCAGGCGAGCCTTCCCACGCTGGTGATGAATATTTATGCCGTGAACGCGGAGCGGAAGGTGGCATCTCCCTTGATGAATTGGGGGCTAAATGTTATGACTACATTATTTAGCCCGCTTGATTATAAGGGGTTACGAGTTTTATTGCCTGTTGCAAAGCAGATAGATAGAGTAGATCTTCCCAAAGATCAAAGTGTGTCTCTAGGGCAGCCAGTAAATTAGTGGAGATTATAAATGAGCGCGTAGTCATTGATGTCTTGAGAGCTCGGCTCAAGAGATCAGAGAGTATTCTTTCCCCCTTTCTGTTCATAAGTCTCTTTCTAGAATAGATTACTTTTTTTACACTTAAAGGCAATATTCATGGACTTCATAAGAACAAGTATTTCAGTAGGACATGCTCTGATCACATCACTCCCTGTTGTATATGGTCTTATTATGGACTGACGCTTCCCTGTAATAGAGAGTCATGGAGACCGATGGCGGTGATGTGCGTTTGGGGAATCGTATCGCTTAACTAATTTCATCATATTTTATAGCAAATACAGCCTCCGCAGGAATTTCTTTGGCAGAATGGGAGCTCTTCAGAGCTCTGTTATGAGGTGCAACGAGTGCGTGAAGCAAAATAAAAGCAAATGAGAGAACACTTGACTATCCTGAAAGAGGAGATTATAGCTATGGTGGGGAAAAGTAAATATAAAACAAATCATGCTATGCCCAAAATTTCAAATAAAAAAACCAAGAATAAACATCCATTTCATGAAGGGATTTGAAGTTAACTTTTAATATCCAAGCTGGGAGAGAAGTCAGAATTGTGTCTTTGTGCAGAAGATGGAGCAGAGCTCTCATTTACTCTAACAGATCTGGAGTCTGTATATGGTAAGAACAACCTCAATCTGAAACATTTAAAAACTTTTTTAAAAGTTTCTGTATATTCTATGAATTAGAAAGTAAAAAAATAATCCCAGACCAGAATTTTCTGGACCACTCAGCTTTAGAGAGATCCGTGGTGTGGAAATTACCAGTGCAGAAGTAACTGAGTTGGATCATACAATGGAGTTTTAAGACGGTGATCTGGTGGTGTCAGTGGAGATAACAGCGTTAGGTTTTCAGGGGTGGCTTTGTTTCATTCATCCCACTGCCCTATTACAGAAGGTTTCTGCTGCCGTCCCAGTGGATGCTCTGGTTTGGTCAGTCTGAGAAGTTCTGAAGAAGGTGAGAGGTTCCTCGTGGAAGGAAGGACTCACAGGGCAATATGAAATACAATGAGCAGATGAGTTGTCTAGCTGGCCGTCTGCTCCTGTAGTATGCTGAGTGTCTTGGACAACATTGCAATTCTTTATTTGACTGCCCTTGGGCAACTGAATTAACTTTTGTTAAGAATATGCTACCTTTTCCATCAGGCCTTTACTGAACCTCAAGCCAAGTTCCCCTGAGTACCGTAAAACATATTTTTTTTTGCCTTTACAAGGCAAGAAGGTCAGCTCCATTGAGTTTATTTCTTGTTTAAACAAGAGTTGGCCATCAGGAAAATACTACACAAACTGTCAGGTAGAGCACACATAATTCTGATGGGTTGGGCAATTGGGGTAGTATGAATATCTTGATGAGTGGACAGGTTATGTTATCTGATCTAGTCTGATGGGGCCAGGTCCTGCTCTTGGGCTGCAAACATGTTTGGGCACAGAATCACAGAATCCTAGATAGGGGTTGGAAGGGACCTCTGGGGAATCATCTGGTCCAACCTCCCTGCTAAAGCAGGGTCACCTAGAGTAGATTGCCCGGCATCATGTCCAGGAGGGTTTGGAACCTCTCCAGAGCAGGAGACTCCACAACCTCTCTGGGCAGCCTGGGCCAGGCTCTGGCACCCTCACAGGAAAGAATTTTTTCCTCGTGTTCAGATGGGACTTTGTGTGTCCAGTTTGTGCCCATTGCCCCATGCCAAAGGGGACATGGTGGGATGATGTTTTTTATGGAGTGTTGCATTTCATGACCATGCACTGAAGCCCGTGTGATTCTGAAGTAAGACGTTACCAGCCCTCAGCGCTGTTTCCAATGAACGGTAGCTTCTTTTTTCTAACTTAATCCATGCCAAAGACTCGAAGGAAGCCAAAGATGTCACAAAGATGCCGTAAAGCCCAACTTGATTGAAAAGTACTAGGTGAAATGCCATGCCAGAAGTAGCTTCTTGCCAAAGAACCGTTTTGCCAATATGAGATGCATCATCGTGGCACGCTGCTGAAATGCTTCACTCCTCACTGGAGGGACTTTCGATGTGCCTTTGCCTTTTATCTCCTCTTGCAATGCTGGTAGGACTAACCAGGACTGGCAGCTAGCGCCAGCAGAGCAGGGAGTTTTGTTCTGTACATCAGCATGTTTTGAATTGGCTCCAAGGCACAAATTCCTTTAACTACAACAATACTACAAGTCGTAGACGTCCCTTGGCCACCCAAGCTGCCACGGGAAAATCGAGCGTGAACGTTCACAAGACAATGTCCTGTCTTTGAAGATGTTAACATTTTGGAATCTGGTCTGGAAGAAATCCCTGAGGATACCTGCCACTGTGGTGCCTCGCCAGCTGTAGATCAAAGCACGCAGGCTTTGTTTGCCGTGTTCGTGCTATCACCCAACTCCAGCGAGTGACATACCTCAGAGTGACATGTACCATGCAGTCCGGAGTGCATCGCTTGTGCAACATAGTTCCTAAGGGCTTAGCACTGAGAGCTCCATTTTGGTGAGCATCTTAATGTGTAACATCTGCTCAGAACTGCAGCAAAAAGTGATGTTATTAGTTTGTACAGAAGGGAATTCCTGCTCCCCATTCAAATTCCTTTGGAATTTGTTTTCCCTCTCTGGATGCAAAGGATTTAATGAGTGACAAAATGCCATGTCAGGAACAGGTCTGATTATTGATGCTTTTTCATATGGAGAGCAGTGGGTTATTTGGGGAATTGCTTTGCTTGAAATGTGGATCCTGTTTTCCAACGGGATTCCCAGAGGGATTAAATTTTTGTCATTATGCTGTTGTGCTTTCTCACCTACCCTTACAAAATACTTGTACTGGGTTTTTGAGACTTAACATGGTACTTTCTTAAATGTCAGTTGGCACCGACTTTGATGACATCTTCCGCTGCTTTCTGTGCTCCTTAAACTCCAAACCCTTTTCATTTCCTCGCTGTCTTTGTTCAGAGCTCTTGATTCCCCACTTTGGTTGTCGCACATTGTAGCTGTTTGCTTTCTTGTGAAGATCCATCGGAGGACAAGGCGGGTTGAATGGCCAGTGCAACCTGAACACGTGTGACGGATCCCTCTGCTATGGTGCTGTTTGGTCTTTAATTCTGGGCTGAAAGATAATGTCTGATTGTGCCTGTCAGAAGGGGTGGGAATGGGGCAAGAATCAGCTTCCTTTGGATCTGAAGAATAACCTTGAAAGGCTCTCAGGTAGTAAGCCGAGATTTGAACCAGTCATTGAAGTATGTTGAAGTGCTGGGGGACTTTTTGAGAAGGTGATGTCTGAGTCAACCTTTCATTCAGTTTTGAGTGCTCTGGGTATACTTAAACAGTTAAATTACCCCTTTCCTATCTCTGCCCAGGAGAAAAAATACGCTTAAACATTTTAGCTTTTAAAATACGGGAAAAAAATGTGTCCCTGTCTGGCGTGGTGGAAATATGAGGGAATCCTACCTGAATTATCTGGCATGACATGTTTGCTCCCTGTCACTGGATTGCTACTCTGGTTTTCAGTTCTTTCTGGGTGAGGAAACATCTACATGAATCACAGATTGCACATGAATGTTTGTCTTGTGAAAACAGGGGAATTGACTCAGTAAAAAAGCATTTGCCTTAGAAATGTAGATGCTAAATGTTACTACTCTAGTATAGTACTGCTTGGAGAAGTTGTGGATGCCCCATCCCTGGAACTGTTCAAGACCGGGTTGGACGGGGCTCTGAGGAACCTGGTCAAGTGGGAGGTGTCCCTGCCATGGCAGAGGGGATGGAACTAGATGATCTTTAAGGTCCCTTCCAACCCAAACCATTTGGTGATTCTGTGATTCTATAGTAACATGCTAAATTCGGAGATGTTTGAGTTAACCATGGAAGAATCCTTCTCCCCTGGGGAATGTGGTATTGCCCAAGTTTCTCCTGGTACCTAAGGGAAGTGATTGAGTTCAGAAATAGAATATGAAACACGGTGTTTGCAAAATGATGAGAGACTGAGCAGTCATAGAAAAAAATGAATGTGTTTATCTCGGTGCAGAGTTTTGGTCCTTCAGTAGGTACCCCATCCTGAGCAGCAGTCCAGTTTGGTGGGGCAGAGCCGGCAATAAGCTTCTCAACCTCCTTGCACTCTCCAGCGTGCCTGTGCAGGCAAAGAGGACGGGCTCCAACGCGCCTGCATCGCCTCGGCCACCACATCGCCGCGGCTGATGGGCCGTGAGCTGATTCATATTGATCGGGATGCTGCTGACACCCGCTCGAAGCTCCCGCTCCCATCGCCATGGCAACCAAGAGCCCGAATACTTGTCCACATACTTTCGGAACCTCATTAAGTCAGGCAGCAGGACAGCAGCTGTGGTCTCAATGTGTTACGCTGACAGCCGGGGACTCGTTTTATGATGCTCAGGTGATTTTTGGCCCTCTTTAGGCCAAACTGTGGGAAACGCGAGGATAGTGGGACAGATGGCAGAATAAATAAATATTGCCAATATGTTTAGTGTGCACACATCTTCTGAGAGGTGCAAAGCAACCACAGTCAGTTTTATCAACTCCGGTAATTTTAAACAAAGCATAAATAAAGGATAAAAGAACACAGCTGAGCTGAGGGCTTGAAAAAAATTATTTAAGAAGCTGATTTTAAGAGCAAATTGACTTACTAAAGGCTTATAGTAGATGGCATAAAATGTTGCACAGGTATATGTAATTAAAGTTCTCTTATCTTGAGATAATCATTAAAATCCAGCAAAGCAGGGCCCAGGTTGGTAATTTTTACCACCGCCTTTCACAAGGCTCTGCCAGAAGTAACATCCACAGAATAATATCTATTCCTTAGGCAGAGGAGTTCCTCATGCACTTTAGGAGTTAAATACTCCAGCCACTCGCCCAGCTTTGGCTTTCACCCTCAACTGGGGTTTGGATATTATTAGTGTAAATGAGACTCTATATCACGGGGCTAAGCTAAAAATAAGATTTAGCCCAAAACCACTGTAACATCGTGTACGGTGCATTTTATGTGATAAAGACTGCAATTATTCCCTGTTCTTCATAGGTCACCTATTTTGACTTAGGGTGTAAGAAAGCAGTAAAGTCAGAATGTAATTAGATGCTTCATGTCCTAGTATTTGGCATAATTTTGAGGTGGTTTGCGCTTTTACATTCTTGCCTAAATAAAGTGGAAGAGGAGTGGTGTAGAGTTCTTCTTTTTAATGTGTACAAAACCAGTTGCGTTGCTGATGAATGATTCCTCCTGGAGAAGGGTGGTCACCCGGAGTACATCCATGGTTCTGTTCATCTCCAAAGGACCAAAGAAAGCATGGAAATCACTAATCTGTGTAGAACAAGCATATTACAAACTGGGAGATCTCCAAACTGGTGTGTTTCAACAAGAGCTGAAAAATAGCAGTAGTCATCCAGGTGCTTTGATTTTCTGCGAAAGGAAATGACAGATGCCTCAGACCCGACATTATAATTTGTAGATACTAAACAAAGAACCTCAATTAACCACCAGTAAAGCAATTATTAATATTGGCTGGAATCCATTCTGCCCAGAGTCTCAGACTGCAGTCCAGCCCCCTTGGCTACCCAGGACTGTCTGACCTGGTAGACACCTAAATTCATTTGATAATTCCCTGCAACATTTGAAATTGCTCCGGGCCCTTAACCTTATAGCCAGGACTAGGTTCTTTGGCTTGCATTTGGATTTTTTGGTAGCCATTGATGGTGTCATATAAAAAGAGATGTATTGTAGGACATGTGGACTGAAATTCAAGGGTTTTCACGTGCCTGGCTGGCACAAGGCGTTCAGTGGGAGAGAGATATTCACAGAATCCCAGCATGGCAGTGGTTGGAAGGAACCTCTGGAGATCATCTTGTCCAACCCCCCTGCTGAAGCAGGGTCAGCCAGAGCAGGTTGCCCAGGATTGTGTCCAGGTGGGTTTTGAAAGTCTCCAGAGAAGGAGATTCCACCACCTCTCTGAGCAGCCTGTTCCAGGGCTCCATCACCCTCACAGGGACAAAGTTTTTCCTGATGTTGAGGTGGAACTTTGTTTGTTCCAACGCGTGCCTGTTTCCCCTTGTCCTATCACTGGGCACCACTGAAAAGAGACTGACCCAATCATGTTGCCTGAGCTCCTCTCTGACTGCCTCATGAGCTGTGTGCGCCCGCCTGCAGTGTTGGGAAGAAAAATGGAGTCCACAAGATTTTACTGTCTCCTGGAGAGAGAAGTTGATTCAGTTGCCCTTGATGCCTGGAACACAGGGCCACCCTCTTTTGTCCCCTAGACAAAATGCAAAAGGAGAGCCCCGCTGCTGCTGAATCTGATTGATGAGCACACTCAGAGATGAAGAGACCTAGAAGACCTGGATTCACGGTGGAGAACTGCACCTGATGTTTCCTATTGCATCCCTGTAGCCTCAAGGAGGCAGACGTTCATCTTCTGATGAAGAGGAGACCCACTGAGGGGTTAGTAAATCTATAAAAACCACCTTTTGCTCAAAAAAATCTTTCAATTGCAAATAGTGAATGGGAGTACTGGTCTGGCCACTCTGGAGGACAGGACTCTGCCTGAGGTGGACTTGTGGTCTCATCTCAAGTATGACCATCCTTACGTTTAACTTTTGTGGCTTGGATTGCTGTCTAGAGGCACTTAAATTTTGTATATAGCTGTTGGGAAAAAGGAAACACAGACATTAGACAGATTGGATTGCCTTCTGGGATTCTTCAGGTTTTCCGTTAACTACATTAAAGATTAAGCCATTGCATGAGGTGAACCTGCCTGCCCCTGTGCTGCAGGTACCTAAAATCCCAGTCAGCCAACAATTAAAGTAGGTACGTCAGAGGGACTCTCAGAATAACCCCTTTAAAGTAACATTTGCGGACGACTCCAGCCATTTTAGGAATATAATCTGTACTATCCATGGAAAATTGGACCCTTTCAGTTTTTGGCAGGTTTATTTTCCCATCCACCGTCTTTCTTCTTTTGTGTATTTGGAATTCAAAATAAACACATTGCTTTACAGAGTTCATGATGGAAGGCTCTCGTTACACAGCTGATTTTATTCCATCCGTTGAAAAGAGAAGCGATACAAATACCCTTTTTGACTGCGTGAAGAAGATGAGGAAAAAGAATCTAAATTTAATGACCAAATCTGGGTTGCCTTTCTCCCGGAGTAAACTCCAGGGAACCTGCTTAAGTAAGTAATGTGCACAGAGCCAGGCTTTAAACGTGGCCGTTTTACCCGCGAAGGACTGACTTAATGGTGTTCTCCTTGAGTCCTGCACGAGAGAGGGATAATGCCGCCGCGCATGCAGATAATACGTGATCATCAACTGCGAGGAACTATGTGATAAAAATGGCTTTTGGTTGCCAGCACAACCTGTAAGAGCTCAGGGAAAGCTACTGGGGCATTTCTGCAGCTGCATAGCATTGCTGATAAACAGCCTCTCCTGGGCCAAGTTCTGCTTTTCCAAGCGGAGCACAGCGATGTGTGTGACACATGCTTGTCAGGACTACTCACCTCCACTGCACGGGTGATTTGTAACTGTGTAGGTGTTGCCCACGGAAAAATACATCGGGGTCTTGACTTCGGTTGGGTAGGATTACGCTCTGAGTCACAGTGGAAGTATTTTAATTGTGAGCCTGTTAGTCTGTACAACAAATATCCAAAATAATAGCATATAAGAGAAGGGAAAATCGTATTTATAACGGCCGATCATTAGTAGCTGACATGATTACGACAGTGACAGAGGGTGTCCGGTCCACAAGTAACCGGTAGTGACGTTTAATAACTACTAATAAATTTATTCCTTTCCTATATTCATTTTATGCGGGCTTGCTTAACACATAAATATTTGTATTGTGTAATTAAAAGGAATTAATGGATTCCCAAAAAACATGTATTAATTTAAAATGACTCTTAGTAAAACCAATTAAACAGCAAGTAATTGTTTTACTTTGTATCAGTAGTTTTAAATTGGCTTTTTAAATTGAGCAGCGAAATGCAGCACAGCGAAGGCACCTGTGTTTCTGATTAAGCATTTCCACAGCGAAAAAAACCAACAAGAACGCTTTAAAATGATAACAAGTGAAATCCAATTCAGCGTACCTTTTGGTATTTGTTCTTTCAAAAGATAATGGCCGAATCTCATCAACTTCCATGAGACTTCAGCAAGGCTATAAACTTTCTATATGTGCTCCTGGACTTTGCTGAAGACCTGACTGAAATTAAGGCCCATGACAAGCAGGAGCCATGTGGGAGTCACCGGAGTTCTAGTAGTGCAGGAGAAAATAAACTGTCCTAGTAATCCTTAATTTCTTTCCCCAGAGCCTGTAACAAATTCCATTTCATTATGCGCTATGAAAGCAGATACTCACAGTGGTGTGACTGGTAGGTTTCAATCTCTGTATCTCAGTGGAGTTAGCTGGAGACATCAGAGAGTCCACAGCCCATTCGTTTGAGAATTATCTTCAATTGCTTGGTCCGTCGGTCTCAGATCCCATTTACACTGTAAAAGAAACCTGTCATCAGATAAAGGGCATCCAGGTAGAAAAAACCATCTTCTACAGTTCTTCTTGTAGCACGTGAATTTGTGGATGATAAAGACAGAAAAGTAGCTTGCTCTCAAGTAGAAATGACCATTTTTCCAGTGACAAATTATTTTTTCATGGAAAAAAAAATAATTGGTCCCTCCAAAATTGTCTGTAAGGCCAACCCAAACTTTACATTAAAATGATTTTTCATTCTGTATTTACAAAACAGCAGAGATCCACTTTTCTTCTCCCATGCTAAGACCATGGTGGTGGTAGGAAGCCATATAAGAAGGCTGGTTCCCACGTGGTGTGACTAATTCAGACACCCCAGTTCAGATACCCCAAGTACCTGGGAAGTATTTTACAGTGAAACTCCGTAACTCCTTTGAAAATAGCAGTGGGTAGGATCTGGGATAGGAGTGTGCTGGGAAGGAGGTGTCCACCAGCTGGGGAACATGGTGGTTTGAGCACGTGCTCCATTGAGACCAGGATCACGCTGCCTGCAAAGGACATGTCATCGTCTGTAGAAAGGGATTAAAAGAAGATTCAGGTTCAATTTATTCTTTCCAGAGCTTATATGACTGGGAAGATGACGTACGTTCAGCTTTCTACTGGCCCAAGGCAAGTTTGCACATCCAATGGGAAAGGGATTGGCCACTTGGCAAAGTCCCCACGTGAACCAGGAGACTCTCAAATAGACTCTCAAAACCTCATTAGTAGCATCACTTGGGCTTCTGTGTATATAAATACTGGTGAAATAGGAGGTGAGGGTCTTTTCAGCAACTGTAGAATTTTACGGGCTCGTTTTCAAGCACTAGCCTGCTTGAAAAATTTATCTCTTTTAAATGAAATGTTCATTTAAACCCACTGTTTAATGAGGTCTAATGCATCCTGAGCTGCTGGCAGAAGAAGGTTTGTTCTGCAGCTGATCCTGACAAAGGAGGGCGGGGAGGTAATTAACAAAGACAATCAAACTTTCATTAGTATTAATAAAGCCTGGAAGTTAAAATGTTCGGATGCAAACAACTGCTATTTATGTTTCCAAGCACCATTCGTTTCTATCGGTGCGTCTTTTAAAGGTGCTTTATTGTGTGGGTTTCTAGTTGACACCGCAGCGTAATAGATTTCTTGGTAATAGAGTTTAACCATTAAACACGAGGATGTGTGTCATTATTTTCTTCAGCTAAATGCCTGAAGGTGAAGCTGAGTGAATTTAATGCATTAAGAAAGGTAATTATCAGATAATCTTGATTGCCAAGATTCTTCCTGCTCCGACAAAAACTGACGCTGGCATAATCTGTGTACACGAGCGCCTCATTTTTCCTTCCTGACTTTGATTTAGGTTTGACAGCAGAACACAGCAACGTTTCTGTGTTATTTTGGTATTTTTCTGCTAATATTTCTTCTGTATTTCTCACCTGTCTCCTTGTTCATCCCCATAAATTACGCTTCTTTTACCAACTCCTTTTCTTGAAGTCATAATCATATGGTCAAATGGATTGCTGTGCCTGAAGAGCTAGAGGGAAAAAATTGGCAAATTTTCCAGTAACAGATTTTTTTTTCTCCTTTTCTGAAAGGCGAGGTGTAAGTTTGTCACAGCTTTCGCAAATCTTCTTTCTCAGCAGTCATGCATCAAAGGCTTAGAGCTGCAAATGAATTATTTTGATTACTGCTGCCCTGGGAAGATCTCCAGGGATGGGAGGTGGCAGGTTTAGCTACTGTCCATTCCTGCCGGGCCAAATCCTGCTCCCAGGGAAGTAAGGCATTAGGAATTTTGCCACTGACTTCTGTGGGGGTAGGATTTAGCATGTAGAGCACAGACATTTTTCTTTAAACAACAGAAAAATCACGCTCAGGCTCCTCTGTGGTCGTGGTGGTCGGCTCCCCAGATTTGGTGGAATTGAACATTTCGCTTCCCTGTGCTAAGCCAGTATTTAGGTAAGTGAGGGAAAAGAAGACACACTGAAGGACACCTGAGGAGACAACAAGAAATAAATGGAAAAAAAAATTCTTTCCAGATGCATTTGCATCATCAAAGGCACAAACACCTTTTCCTTCCCCAGGTTTCTGCTTTTGTCTGATGGACCCTTACAAGACTGACCGCAGCCTCACTACGGGAAAGCCTTGGAGTGGTGATAAAAGCAATGAGGAGCTGGAGAAAACAGTCAAAACCAAGTAGGCTCAGTGTTTTCTGCAGGATTTTTTAATCAGTTCACAAAACCTCGCAATACAAGGCAGGCAGGGTTTTTTTCATTACGATTTTTCCACTGTGTTTCTCAGCTGGAAGGGGAGAAGGTTGGGGCAGGAGGAGTTTCTGGGACTGGAAGCCTCTCTCCATGTGCTTGTCTCCTTCATTTTCAGTTACCTTACTTGTGCTTGGCAGCTTCCTCAGGCCCTTAGGTAGGCTCAGACTCCACTCTCTTGGGTCCCGAGCGACAGCCTGTTTATTGTAGACCCTCATTTTCAGTCTCTTTGAGCTTCTCTGTCTGGGAAAGTCATGACAAACCTGGGTTTCCAGTGTAAAACCTCTCTTTGCTGGCTCCCTTCCTGGGTGTTCTTCCTGCCTGCTGAACCTCCACCCGGAAAACCTCACACTGGACTGTGCGCCGGTGCCTTCAGAGCAGAAGAGCAAGTCCACAAGGGCACAGCATTTCTTCAATGGCTATGCCAGGCTACTCCATTAGTAAAGCCCGTGTAAGCCTGCACGAGCTCCTTTCCCTTCTGTCAAAGCAATTTTTTAACAAATCAGTGTCTTTTGATCTTGGGGCTATCCATTTTGGGAAATAACCTTGTCATTAATGCCTGGTACTTCGGAGCTGATCCTTGCGCCTCAATTAGGTGGTGTTCCTCTTCGAGAGGATGCTCCTCTGGACCACTTGTACCTTTCCTGCTGCAGTCTTCATCAATCCGTTTGAGCTTACAAAATGATAAAGCAATTTTTCAGTTTTCTGTGTCCCTCGGTTAACTGAGGCCAGACTAAAGGAACTGTTGGTTTGTGGTTCCCTGAGCACATGCAGGGACTCTTTAAAAAATGCTTTTGTTTTTCTAAATAGAAAAGTGAGATAACTACATCAGTGATCTCTGGCTGTAATGAAGACATACATATTTTTCATAAGCTTATAGGACCCAACGAGGCTCTTCTTTCTGATCCCATGCTGGGAATCTGCCTTTGAAAGCCTGTGTTTGCCTTCAGGGAGTTTGGGGCCTGTATTCTCCTCTCTTCTCCCCCTTTCCTTTGTCACCCACCCCTTAGGGCAAGTATCTTCTTGTGCCCAACGCAGGGCTTTGGTCCTTTGGGAAATTCCAGGTAACACAGTGTCCCTAAGAGTAAAGGAAAAGGCAGAACAAATTCTATAAACTGGATCATTGTAAAGGGCAGAAAGAAAGATGGAGGTGGACTTTTTTGAAACAAGAAAATAAGGTCTTAGAAGAAAAGCTTGAGGTTTACTTAATTAACCAAGGCAGAGGGTCCATCAGAGGATGGATGTCTTGTGGCACTGTGCTGCTGTGGGCCTGGCCAGCTTCCACTTGGCTTTAATTTGCTTCAGTCCTATGTAGGTCTTCCCACAGCTTCTTCTGACCTTGTTGGTGTTCCTGGTTTGAAATCCCTCTGTCTCCTTAGTGGTGGGGAGACAGAGGGATCTCTTGTTATCGCTAAATACTTACTGTTACCGCTATTTCCCTGCAGACCAAGTCTTGGAGTAGCACAAACCCTCAGAGGGATTTCCTCAGCCATGCCAGTGCCCTCTGCCATCTCCAAACAAAAGGGATGTTCCCTCTCCTTTATCCCTTGGCCTGTCTCTACCTCACTTGCTATGCAAGGAGTTCTGCTTTCCCCAGGCTTGTCACATTGCTGAGCCAACCCAGCCCTGCCAAACTGACTGCTCCTTCTGTGTGACCCGGGAAGGCTCAGACAGCGTCCAAGAACTGGGAATCCCCAAGGGACATTGTGTCTTAAATCACAAAAAATTCCATGGAAAGTATGGAATGACCAGTAAGCGTTGCAGTATTTGTACAGCAGCAGTAGTGCACTCGTCGGATAGCATGAAGGCAAACTTCTTGCCAAGGAGGGCTTATAAAATAGTCTCTTATTTTAATTAAAGTAATTATTCAGGGAGCTCCAGATGATTTTAAAAATGAAAGGACTAAACCCTCTGCCTGACAAAGAATAGGGACATAAATTGCCTGAGTTCTCTGTGTCAGAGGGGCAGAATGGATCCGCTGATCAATATATCTCTCCAGTCCTATGGAAAATAAGAAGATTATTGTCATTCCGTGATTTATTTATTTTTTAAAAAGTCATTCATTAGAATTATACCCTTCTGCACGTGGTCTGAAAAGCTGGCTCTGAAGGGGACTCCCTGCTGTACTAAATTCTGTAGGCCTTCAGAGGAGATTCCATGGAGCTGTGTTACATTTCTATAGATTTAATTCTTGATGCTTTCTACGGGAGTTTTTCTTCCGGGAGGATGTATGGGAGAGATCTAATGCTCTACTTGTCTGTGCTTTAGTAGTCCGTAGTTTTCATCCTTTTTTTGATTGTGGGCTGCCGAAAATGTTTCCACTAGAACATGTGGGCTCTTGTGTATTGGATTGAAGCTCAGTGACTGTAGACTTAACTGCTTTATGCGGGAATTGGAAGTCGGCAGACTCCAGTGGATCTGTGGACACCACCTTTGGAACGATGGTTTATTTTTTTCCTTTGCACTGGCCATGGAATAGAAAACGTAACCACCACTCCCTGTGTGTAAGTGACTGAGAATAGCTGCCTCCATGTCCAGAGTGGTGACACATCACTGTAATAATCTCCATCATCGTTTATTAATTTATGCAGGTTGACATCTGCTTTTCCAAAGTGAAGATCCCACTGGAATTATCCTCTGAAAGAGGAACAGTTTTAAACTGGAGTAATATTACTGCCATGGTGTCAGCTTTTAGAGCAGCAGCAGAGAGCAGAGGGGATGCTCAAGGAAGAAAATATTACCAGGCTGCTGGGAAACACCAGATCATCTCCAGTTCAGGGAACTACTGGAGAGAGTCCAGTGGAGGCTAAGAGGGTGATTAAGGGACTGGAGCATCTCTGTGCTGAGGAAAGGCTGAGAGCCCTGGGGCTGTTTAGCCTGGAGAAGAGAAGGCTGAGAGTGGGTCTGATCAATGCTGATCAATAGCTAAAGGATGGGGGTCAAGAGGATGAGGTCAGTCTCTTTTCAGAGGTTCCCAGTGACAGGACAAGGGGCAACGGGCACAAACTGGAACACAGGAAGTTCCACCTCAACATCAGGAAGAACTTCGTCCCTGTGAGGGTGATGGAACCCCGGCCCAGGCTGCCCAGAGAGATGGTGGAGTCTCCTTCTCTGGAGACTTTCAAAACCCCCTGGACACGATCATGGGCAACCTGCTCTGGGTGACCTGCTTTAACAGGGGGGTTGGACGAGGTGATCTCCAGAGGTCCCTTCCAACCCCCACCATTCTTTGATTCTGAGAGACACTGGCACAGGTTGCTCAGAGAGGCTGTAGATGCTCCATCACTGGATGTGCTGAAGGCCAGGTTGGATGGGGCCTTGCACAACCTGGTCTAGTGGGAGGTGTCCCTGCTCATGGCAGGGGGGTTGGAACTAGGTGATCTTTGAGGTCCCTTCCAACCCAAACCGTTCTATGATACAACAGAGTGTGCAGCTAACAAAAAACCCTGCGACCATAGCACTGAGATGCAGCGTGTTTGTGTTTGAATGTTGAGTTCTCACTGATACTCATTAAAATAGGAGAGTCGATGGACTTCCTTTTTTCAGAGAGCAGCATTTTGCCCCCATTTTGGTGTTGAAAGACAGAAGAAGAACCTGTGTAATAATGCACATAATTAGATTTTCTTGCCTTCTGGACAGTGGCTGTTTGTTGCTGTGAGTAAGCTAGACAAATCATTTCTGAAAGTGTTCGTGCTGGCCCTGAGAAATCATACAGATGAAGGAGCAGAAGTTTTAAATTATCCTGATGCAAAACAATTCTTGAGGCAGGGGTAGACCTTTCTTTTTTTTATGTTGTAGGAACTTTGCAAGTCCCCATGAATCAGTGCGTTTGGAATCTTATGGAACAGGTTCCAAACTGTCAGAAAGGTCTATTCAATATTGAATATGCTTGCTCTGTGAATAGCGGAGAGGAAAATCCCGTGTCTGCCAAAAGACTGTAGAAAGGACTGATAAAACAAGAAGAAATCAGTTCTTTCAACTCCAAAAGGTTTTCTTACTTTTTTAAGAAAAAAAAAAAATGAAGAAGAAGAAGTAAAAAGACATAAAGACAAAAGCTGCAGTTGACAGTGTCTCTTTGACGGCACTTTTGTAGCCATTTAAGCAAAACAATGCAAAGCAGCTTTCTGGGGGACGCTGGCAGAACATACTGTAGCTTTCAAACTTTGCACAGACTGCTGAGAAATGAAATGTTTGACTGAGAAGCTGATGTGGGTTTGGCAACATTGCTTAATTGATAGTGTAAAAAGAACGAGGATTCTGCTTCCACCATCTGCAGCTCTAACGGGAACCGGCTCTTTGTCTATGACATCTGTAGCCTTTCTTCCACCTCTGCCTCACCGAAATCAGTTAATTGCAAGGAAACAGTCCAGTAACTGTACCTGGAAGGATCAAAGAGTGTGAGTTTCCTTTCAGGTTTAATTACTAGTATGGTCTTTGGTCTTTCCTTGTTCCTACTGGAAGAAAGATTATGTAGACATCGAGCTGAGGCAGGGGCTGGTAGGACAGACTGCTGAGGTCTCTGCTGTGCTGTAGTGGCCCTTCCAAAGCTCACAGGTTGGTGTGTGCCCCAGCTGAGAGGTACCAGGTGCTTTAATGTAGGACTTCCAGGGTTGCTTGTGCACTTGGGAATGTGGCTGGGGTTTCCTGGATGCAATGGCAGAGCCACCAGCAGAAGCATTCCTGTGAGCCCTGGCTGAGCGCTTCCACGCACCGCGATGGAAGGAAATCCATCACATCAATTTTACGTGTGGTGTTTCTCCTGGTTGTAGAGTACTGTCTATACCACGCCGTGCCAGCCAGAGGTCACAGAGTCACAGCATGGTAGGGGTTAGAAGGGACTTCTAGAGATCATCTAGTCTGATCCCCCTGCCAAAGCAGGTTCATCTAGCTCGGGTGTGTATGTCCAAAGTCCCAGTCTTCCTCTTAGCTGAAATCTACCTGCTTATGTGTGGATTCTATTTTTTTACAAGTAGATCTGGTTCCTGAAATTGCCACGTGTGTTTTGACAGCGTGCTCTGACCTCCCACCTTGAGTTAGAGGATTCTCTCGTCCTTGAGCAAATGCAGGAGTTGTCACAATGGACCGGAGCCTGTTTATTCCAGCATCCTGTCTCTGGCAACAGCCAACACAGGGAAAGTGCGAGAATATCAGCAGGGCCAGTTAATGGATAAACCAGACCAGTTCAGAACCCTTCTTCCCAGTACTCATAAATCGTGAGCTAAATTAAGCCCTATGACAGAAAGTTTTAAATCTCTTGAAAAAAAAAACAACCAAACCTGACATTTAGGTAACACAAGAGTGATCTCTTCTGGATTTTTCCACACTCCCCTTAGCTTCTTCCTTGTTTTCCTTTTTAATATGGAAAGGAGCCGATCCAGCC
This sequence comes from Eurystomus gularis, assembly GCA_013400335.1. Lineage (NCBI taxonomy): Eukaryota > Metazoa > Chordata > Aves > Coraciiformes > Coraciidae > Eurystomus > Eurystomus gularis. The sequence goes on from VZZY01022474.1 coordinate 551,391, forward strand.
CTGATGTTGCACAACTTAAGCAAAGAGCAAGTTTCCCAATGAAATTACTTGAGCATCTGTATGACCAGATTTAGCGATGGAGCACTGGCTTGTCAAATTGTGATCTGAAAGAGTTTTGCACTAAGTATAAAAGTCTCATCCCACCAGCATTTCGGTTTCTGTAATGCTTAAGAGAGAAACTATAGGTCAGTTCCTGCCACTATATAAATATCTGTGAAAATAATGTCATGTGGTGAGAGTGTTTGTGACCAAGAAGTCACACTGTGCATTGCAGTTATCGGCTTAATCCTCCTTGGTGTCCATCCACCTGAATTCCATTCCCAGTCTGCCTTCAGGCATCTTACGTACAATTAATAAATCATCTTTAGCAACTCCGGGTTTTCTCCATATATGTAATTCTGCCTGAATTATGTTCAAAAAGGGGGACAGTACTATTGTGCTAGTTGAAGATGGGCTTGTATTGTGCTCGCTGTACAAAGCCTGTATTTCTAATCTCTTCTTTACTTAGTAGCATGTATCATGCTGCTCAGACAAAGTTGTGACCCTGATAAATCTGTACCCAGAAGTAGAGAACTATGTCTTGGTTAGCAAGGCAGTTATGGGTCAAGTACAGAACACACTTGAGGTGACAGTGGACAATTCACGAGTAGGAGAAAATGAGTGAGATGTATTGAAAATTTGTTTTCATGAACTTTTTACCCAGCTCTGATTTGGACACCTGAGCACAAAGCTTGTCCTCCTTGCTCTTTGGAGTGCTCCCTCCCAGCAGAGATGTCCTGGCTTTCTCCCACTTCTGCTCTCACTTGGGCTTTAGTCCAGTGTCAGTGCTAAAACATCTGCTCCTGTTCTTCTCCCGTTTTAACAGGTAGACCTCCTCGGAGAAGCATCATAGAATCATGGAATCATAGAGTCGTTTTGGAAGAGACCTTTAAGATCATCAAGTCCAACCGTTAACCCAGCACTGACAGGTCCATCACTAAATCATTTCCCTCAGCACCACATCTCCACAGCTTTGAAACCCCTCCAGGGATGGGGACTCCACCACTGCCCTGGGCAGCCTGGGCCAGGCCTTCACAACCCTTTTGGGGGTGAGATTTTTCCTCATGTCCAATGTAAACCTCCCCTGGTGCAACTTGAGGCCGTTTTCTCTTGTCCTATCACTTGTTCCTTGGGAGAAGAGACCAACCTCCCCCCTCACTCCAACCTCCTTTCAGGGAGCTGTCGAGAGCGAGAAGGTCTCCCCTGAGCCTCTGGTCCATCTGACCACACTAAAAGCTGGTGAAGTGCCTCTTTTCTGAATCCATTAGCAATGCTGGGAACGTTGCTTCTTTTTGGGAATGTGATGGGGTTGTGGAAGGGCAGAATCCCAACAGGAGCTGTGCCACGTCTCGGGTGGGGACAGCAAAGTGCGATGTGTGCTTCTCCAGCATGGGTAGCCTGAAGGGAGCATCATCTTCTGCATCTCTTTCAGTTGACCTTCTCTTGTACTGGAGTGAGGTGGAAATAGTAGATCATTGTCATGCAGCTCTATCCCATTACAGGCAAGGCTTTCACTTGGTCCACTCTCCAGCTCTCAGTGGGGAAGAAGGGACTCTTCTGGACCTGGCCCAAGCTGAAAACCGTTTCCCTTTAGGAGCATCAACACTCATGTCAACAACAGAGTGATGAAATGACACTATTTTATGCATAGCTCTTCAAGATGTAGTCCCTAAATGCTGATAAATGTATCTTCACTTTTACATATACTAGCTGGAATTCAGACTTCTTCTAACATGTCAAAGCTGCGGTTGTAACTTGCAAACATTTATACCTTAAACAATCTGGAGACTCTGTTTGCTGATTCTATGTATTTTATTTTTTTAAGTCCTAAATAAGCAAATACATTTCCTTGAAATGGTGTAACCCAGAGGGAGGCATTTAAAAGTACTGGCCTCAGAGGAGATGACCCTTACTCCTGTGACTTGTAATTAAGAACCTCTCACTGAAATTGCCAGGAGTGTCTGTTCATTCTGGCTGTCACTTGGTTTTACTCCAGCTGGCTAACAAGAAAAAGAAAAAAAAGCAGTTTTCTTGCAGGTTTTTATCTGGAAACATCACAGCAACCTGTTGTGACCGGTATAGATCTGTGAGAGAAATTATAGCCGTGTTTTGATGTGTAGCACTGGTGGTGATACTGCTGTCATCGACACCTGGTGCTGAAGGCAGTGATACCTTCACCGGGAGAGGAATTAGATAAAGTAATCTGTAATAAATAAATTGACTCTGGGTTGTAGATCTCCTCAGCATTCTTTGCAATGTTTTGTTTCCTCGCTGGCCTTCAGGGGTTTGGCGTCTTCCCTGTGTTTGACAAGTGTTTGTGAGCAATTTGAGTAGGACAGGCGTGGGAAGGTTCTAACATCCGAGTCTAGGTATTTTTCCTTCCCAGAAACCTACCAAATGTTTTGGGGGTTACGTGATGAGCGGTAAGGCTGAAGAAAAGGTTGTGGAGAGAGCAGAGCATGATTCAATGAAAAATCTGCTTTCTGAAAACTTAGAATGTTGATTTTATTTTCATTTTTTAAAAGTTCCAAGTTTTGAAATACTCCTACATAAAACTAAATATTTCTTTTTGCTTTTATCAGACTTAGTGCTTACAAAAGTCTGCTGCTACCACTACTCCTGTGTTGTACATTTGTGTTACTACTTCTCTACAACATCTGAACCAAGCACGACCTTTCTTACCATTTCTTTTTAATAAGAGACCTTTCCGATACAGATGAGAATAGGCCACCACACTTTAAACTGTCTCTTGAGGTTGTGCTTGGGACAGAGCGATGTCTCTCAAGAAGAGGACTAGAGAAAATGGCCTCAAGTTGCTCCAGGGGAGGTTTAGGTTGGACATTTGGAAAAATTTCTTTACTGAAAGAGTGGTCAAGCCCTGGAACCGGCTACACAGGGAAGTGGTGGAACCTGCCCCTGCTTCCCGAGACACCCCATGGCTCCAGCCAGGCCCCTTCCCTTCCCTTCCCTTCCCTTCCCTTAGCTTTCTCCTCTTCTTAGATATGTTTTACACTTCACACTTGGCTAAACCTCGCTGGGATACGAGCACGCCGCTGTACATTTTCCAGCTCCTCCTGTGGCATGCCTTGCAGTTAGCTCATTCTTTCTGCTGGATAGAACCTCAATACATTAAAAAAAAAAGAAAAAGGATTAGTATGTGCAAGCACACAAAAAATCAGAATACTGTAGAGCACTTAATTGGCCAACTGCCGTCAACCATTTCAGGCCTTGCATCTTCCTAGCTACTTGTACCATATTGTTAGAGGAGAATAAATCATTTGACACAACCAGGTTTTAGAAAAATATGTGAAAACCATTCAGGCAAAAAATCAGGGGAAATGTATGAAATTTTCCATCTGAGCGCTCTCTGCTAAGAGAAAATATTTCAGCAAGGCGCAATATTTGATCTTGTTTTAAAATAAATCGTTTACTATATAAAAGCACTCAGGGTGTGATTTTGAAAATGCGGTGTAATTTTATTTCAGTTTTAAGCTTTGTACGGAGAAATGCTGGGACATGACAAATAAGGGCTAAGCAAACTTGTGCGTTAGCAGTAATCCCGCTGCGGTTGGGTTGGAGAAGGTGCACACAGGTTTGGAGCTAAGAGACACTTAAACCGAAGGAGATCTGCAGGTGTGACTAACGCAGAGCAGAGCCCATTCGGGCTTTTTTACAAAGCCTGGCTTTGCCACCTCTGCAATACGTAACCTGGGTGAGATGGTTTTCTGAATTTGTACTGGGAATGGTGGATTTGTACTAGCTCAGAGGAGGAAGCAGAGTAAAAACGCGAAGGACTCGAGGTCTGAGGCCACGTGGCTGTTCCCGTGTTCTGCCAAGGTGTTGCATGGTGCACATTGGTGCCTGGGACCTCTGGCCTTGGTTTCTTGCGTGTTTAGAGTATGCCATAAAAATACAAAGTTCATGGAAGATCACTGTGTATCAAGGTTTTATTATTTATTGCTTATTATTACTCAGCTTTTTGGGCAGGTAGACAAGCGTGTCCTACCTGAAGTAACGCATTGAAAATGTCTGCTACAGAACATGGTGGAAATGGCAGCTCTGGGTTGATGGTTGGCCTCAATGATCTCAAAGGTCTTTTCCAACCTAAACAATTTTATGATTCTGCCCTTGTATTTTGCTAAGGTATTAAAACTACGTGAAACACGTACATGCGTGTACCCATCACGGCCAGTTAAAGTCCTGATCTTGAAAGCTGCTGAGAACAGTGGACATTTCCCTGATCTGGGCCATCTTTTGCTCCAGAGTTTTGTGATCAACGGTAAAACCATCTGTATCCAATGTCGATACACGGCCAATACAATCAAACCGTAAGTGGCTCCACATGCATTCTCTTAATTGTTAGCTGTCGTATTGAGATTAAATTGGGCATTAAATTAAAGAGAGATTAAATCGTGACCTGAGGTGTAGTAAAGTCATATAAGCACTTAAATATAAAACCCATTGCTTATTGGGAATGAGAGAACTTGCGTTGCTTTGTCTGTAGACAGCTTGCTCTTCTTGATATAGATTAAGAAAATTTGAAAATAACTTCTGACTGGGCATGGTCTGGGTTTGCTCTCTCAAAGGCAGAGCAAAAGGGAAAGCGTTAGGGTCCAGAAAGCTCTTCCATGGCCCTGCAGCTGCTTCTGCAGCGCTCTCCTCTCCCCAGGTAGTGATCAGGGAACCTCTTCAGAAAATCCTCTGTGCACAGCTGGGCATCTTGGGTTTTGTGGACCTTAGAACCTGAATTTCACTCATTCTCTCTGAATGTCTGAGGCAATGTTTCTTTTCTTTGACTTCAGGGTTGGAGGTTTTTTTCTTGTTGGTTTTATCTTTGCTTTGGTGACTTGAGCATCAGCTGTGGGGTTTGGTCCTTTAACAGGAGATTTAGCAATGAGAAGGGCGGATGGGGGAGGGGTCAGTGGTGGGCAGCAGGTCCACACAGACTGGGCTTTGGGAGCTGCGGCATCAGCAGAGGCTGCAGATCACAGCCCCCAGTTCCCCATGAGTTTGCGACCAAAGTGGGACGAGCTGCCCTTGTCTCCCATAGCAGCAGGACATTGCCAAGCAGCTCATTGGCAGAGGTCCTGTCTTCTGACTCCCACCAAATCCCTGCCAGCGCACATAACCTCTAATTGAAATAAGAGAGCTGCAGTCTGGCACACGGCTCCTAAAAGCTTGCTGATCTTTGCATTAATGACCTGATCTTTGGGTTTATTTTATTCTTACTCGTGCCACCATGATTTCAGCTCTGCTTGCTGCATTCCTTCTCTCTGTATTTGCTTATTTCTCCATGGTTGGAGTCCGTTATCTTAAAGGTCTTTTCTAACCTAAACGATCCTATGGTTCTATGTGTCAGTCACTGTCCAGCTGGGATTTCCAGTGGGGACTGGGAAGATGGTTATGTGCACTCATTCAAAGCCCTTGGGCTTTTTTTGGGGAATCCTGGCCCTAAATGGCTGTGTCAGTGGGTGACAAGCCTTAGTGCAGAATATAGACTTGGCACAATTTAGCTCTAAAACCAGTGTGCCATTGCCCAGCATGGACCCTAGATGAGGTAGATCTTCTGTGTGGCTTGGTTTTCCAAAGATGGTCCCAAACACAGGAACAGGAGGGCTCAGCAATGCGTAGGCTGTGTCCAGGGGAACGTGGTAGCTGAAGATCCAACCCATTGTATTTTCTCCTCTTTTGAAAAGAACATTGATGTGCAATGTGGCATGAAGTTAAAGGATCAAAACACGTAGTGAATTTTGGTCTTTTAATGATTGTCAGGCAGAGAAGTGGACAACCATGGATGGGTTTGGTAGCGTGCTCGAGACAAAAGGCTGGAGCAGTGTCCAATCTGGAATAGATCTTGAAGGTTTCTGGCTCCCTGTCCAGTGCTCAGCTCATTAGACCATGTTTCCTCACCACTTCAAATAAGCAGTTCTACAGTTTGCTCATTTAAAACCCTTTTGTTCCTATTGCTCCATTTCTTATTTATAAGAATGTTAAATTAAGCATTTGCCTTAAATTAAATCAAGTCAGTCTGTGATACACTTTCCATTTCCGCAAATATTATGAAATAAACCTTGTCATATAAACAATTAAAACAAAGCTCAAATTCAGACATATTCTAGACACTGAGCAGTCAACCTTTGCAATGAAATGCAATTGTATTCATAGAAAAATAAATGATGAAATTAGATAATTAAAAACCATACCAAATAAGAGCTGATATAGAAGAGCTCCATGAGATCAGCTCTCAAACCGCAGCCCTACAGAGAAGATGATACAATGCCTCTCACAGCAAAAGCCTCCCACAAATGGGCATGAGCTATAGGCATGAATTACTGTAATTACAATTCATTTAGGAAAATTAGGCTGCATATTACTCATAGATTTGAGAGTGGTATGGGCGTTTGAAGAGAAAAGGTGGTGATCCCCGCGCTCAGGAGATGGTAGAAGGTTCTCAGAGTCAGGCGGTGGGATCCCCGGGATGGCTCCTGGCCATCAGAGCTTGACAGAGGGCTCCAATATGAGACCCTGGCTTCAACTGCCATCAGATTAATCAAGATTTAGATAATTTATGTCAGCTTCTGAGCCAGATCCTGGGCTAATCTGTACTTTGTGCAAACCCATGAGCTTGCAGTGTTGGAAATCAGAGCACAATTGGATCAGTTGATGCAGAATGAACATGGGCCTGGGTGACGTGTGTTTGGTCACTTCTGTTGATGGTGTTTTCACTGGATCCAAATGTGCTTGCTCCATCCTCCGCTTACCTTGCTCTCGCTTGGTTTCTACAGACTTTGCAAAAGGAATTTTTTTCTTTCCACCTGATGACTGAATCGTGTGCTCTTTTCATAGCGGTTTTGAGGTTAAAGGCTGCAATATTCCTATTGCTATTTCTGGGCTTGGAGTAAAGTTTTTCTCTGCCATTTCCTCACCGACCTTTTTAAAAGTTGAAATTACTTGGCGCTCCCTCTTTTGCTCGCAAAAGACTTTTGCATTTCACCCCACTGTAGTGGCATGTGATAAATACTCCCTTTGATGTGTGTCTTTACCCCGTTCCCTCCCACCCTCTCCTTTTCCAGAACAACGTACTGTTCCCTTTCTTTTTCTCCTACACCACAGCTGCTTATCAGCAGCCCAGAGCTAGGAGGTGGTTCCCTTTAGCATGGAAATAAAGCAACACTTTTTCCAGTAAGTAGCTCAGGCTGGCATTACATGCCAGAAACTCTCCTCCACACAATGATGAGTTCAAGTCCTGCATTGTGCAAAGGGCTTTTTGCTTTCCCAGGAGGAAAGGTGATCAGTCCGCAATTAGTCCTCTCCATCCCCAATCTTTTGTAGCTCCGTCTTGGCTAATTTCTCATCTCCCAGGACCAAAGCCGACGGTAACTTTTTTGGAATCCGTTTAATGTGACTGTCCTCCCATCATCTGGCTCTGCATAAAATTACCCCGTCCTTCAGCTGACCGTAAATGATGTGGCATTAGAGCAATATTTGGAAAGATGTGCCTAGAGTTCACTATTCTGGTCAGACGAGCGGGGAACATGCTTTTGCATTTTAATTTGAAATTCAGTGAATATTTTGAATGCCACAGCATGTCTATAACATTATTTAAAAGATCCAGTGCACTCGGGCGTGTAATGATTGACATTGGCTGTAACTTGATGCAATGTTGCACTGTTTTAATTCTTTTTGGGGCAGTGTTATCTTTGATCACTTTGCATTCACTGGAAAAATCCCACAATTGCAATCCCACATTATGTTGCAGTGAGGATGCCAAGTCCTCTGTGGTACGTAGCTATTCAAGGCACTTTGTCCACCCTCGGGCTGCTCATTAAAGTGATGGCAGTTTCTATTTTAATGAATAAGGTAGAGTGCAAATTCCCAACTTCATTCACAGACCCTGAATGGTAAAAAGGAGTGGGTTCTTTTTTCAGTTCCCAACTTCTTTGTTTTCTTGGAAATTGTGTAAATGTGTTCATAACCAGGGCCACAACTCCCTGCGCATGCAAAAAACCATCCACGTTACTAGTTTTTAACTTGTGTCCAGGGTTCAGATTATTAAAACTTCATTCTGTGGCCAACATCCCCCGTCCCAGATTTCATTTCTAGACACGGTTACGTGTCCATATTGCGAGAGGCAAGAGTAGGAAGTTGTCTGACAAGAGAGACTTGGTTCCCTCTTTTAATTCTCTTGTTTTTCCCTCACTAATCGTCAGTGCTGTGCCAGAAAGCTTCCATACAAAAATAACATTCCTCGCTTGCAGTGACTGCCATTTAGAAGACTGCACTTGCCCACAGTTACACAGCAGGAGCATGAAAGCTGCAGCACACATTCCCTCCCTGGTTAAAATATGGCACTTTAAGGTAAAGCATGAGCTAAGTGCATCACCAAAGTGCTGCACAAGTGTGAACAGCCAGTGTCAGGGACGGAGGCAGAGTTCCCTGCTCGCGTTCCTGTCTATTATCCATGTGCCATTCAAAGCCAGCAGCCTGGGTGCTTTCTTTTGATCGCTGTTACTCCTCAGTTTGCTGTGAAAAACTCTTTTTTTTCCCCTGCCCATTACCCAAAGCTTGGGAATAGCTGTGGCTGCCAAGTGGAGGTTTTCGAAGGCAGCGCTCCTTGCAACTGGGTTAAGGAGCGCGTGGATTTTGTGCTGTGCCCACATTTATTCCTATCCCCCCCCAAACCACAAACCAAAAGGAGAGGCATTTTGGGGTGCCTGTAGCTGCCCTGGCTGATAATGACTGGAGGGATGCACCGATTTGCAGCACTGCACCAAGGGCTCACCCCTTGGGTATCACTGTGATGGTGGCAGGTTTTGCTCTGAGCTCTGCTTCAGCTTGTCCTCAAACTCCAGCAAAGAGCAGCAAGAGCCCCTGAAGGCCCTTTTCCAACCTCCCAGCACTCTGGTAACGTGCCCTTTGTACTTCCCCAAGCGCAGGCAATCCCCGTGTGTCTTTTCCACGAGGCCAAGCCATGGGGCAGTTGGAGACCCATCAAGAGAACTCTGCCTCCATCTTTCCGTGCCCACAGCTCCTTGGTCCAGATCCATCGTTTCTGCAGAGACTTTGCCTTTAGCTGGGAGGTACAAGTTTCTTTTAGCTTAGCGCACAATGATTTTTACCCAGTTGTATAAAATCAGAAAATCAGGCGCCTTCTCTTTTTTTCCTGAGTAGAACTGCAGATAAATATTGAAATTTAAAAAGGGGTTGCTATTTAATAGTATTAAATAACAACGCATGATTGCAGGGAATTATTTTAATATTGTTGTTAGTTGCATATGTTCCTTCAAAATCCTCCAAAGTACTTAATCATTTCATAAAAGCAGCTCTTGCCATGTATTTGTTCTTGTCATGGATTTTACATGCCAGGGGGTCTTTGAGGAACACAAAAGGAAAAGTCCTACCTCTTTCCAGCTACACTAAAACACTTTTACTCCTTAAAAGTCTTCACCTTCTTCATTCGCGGGGCTTGGGGCTCCCTGGACGAGGAGTTGGCCTTGACACCGGGTAATTCCCACACTGTCGTTGTGTTTTGATAGAAACCATGTTTGACAGGAAGACGTGATTTTTGGTAGCAACTGGAAGTAGGACCATAGACACCTGAGTCAGGAATGTTCAATAAGTACCAAAGCGTGCGCAGCTTGTTCTGGAAGGGTTTTTCTTCATTCTATAACTTTATGTTTGCATCTGGTACCAAACACCGTTGCCTCCAGGTCCACATCTGCAGAGAGGTGTGGACGTAGAGTTCAGTTTCTGCTCATGGTTTTCACCGTTTGACAGGTTAAACTCATAAAACAATTTTTTCTTCAGGCTTAGCTTCAGCGATCTGTTTTATACTTTATAATCTGGGGTGGTTAGTGCTTGCTGTGAACTCAGATTTGCAATCCCACTATAATGTCATTTGCGCCGTTATGGTTTTCTCAAAAAGTGCTAGCTTCTATTCTTTGTATTACTAGAACTGAGTAGACTCGAGCCATGCAGAGCTCACACTCCTGGAGAGTGTGATCTCCCTGGACTTCTCCGTTGGGCAAGTCAACCCCAATGGTAAGGGTCAAATAAAGGGTCTCCTTCCCTCTCCCCATCTGCAGAGGTTGAGGTTTCCCTCCCAAGGCTTTCAGCTGCACAGAGGAGAGTTTTTTACTAAAACGTGCTGGTTTGGGAAGATTCGGGGCTGTTCCCGGGGAGCGAGCCCTGTCCCCGTTGAGCCTGGCTGGCAGGAGATGTGTCCCGGCTGGGCCAGGCCCACTGCAGGGCCTGCACGGGAAGTTTTGTCTCTCCTCGGAGGGATTCTCTGGGATGAATCACAACGACTGGCTCAGCTTCAAATCTGCTGAAATTAAAAATTAAATAAAAGGTCGGCTGGGTTTTGTTTCTTTTCCTTAACTGGTAGCTCTGTGAATTCAACAGAGGAAGCCACTCGGTGGCCTTTTTGCCTTGAGCATCCTCAGCACAAAGATGCAGTGTTTGGAATTTTAAATGATGATTTGAAGATGTTCCACGTGCCACGCCAGAAACCGCTCGCTCTGCCAGGGCTGCGTGAGCAGCAAGTAAACCCCGAGCAAAAGCGGGAGGGTTACACAAACAAACAAGCAGCACCTCAGCGTACAGAACCTGAGCTTTTGTAGGAGCAAACACATCTTTTCGAGGACTGTGGTCTTAGCAGCATATGACCCCTCGCACGCAAAACAAGTGGATCATTGAATTAAAAAAGAGCCATTTTCCAGAATGTAATTGTGCCTTCAGGGCAGATAAATACCTTCTCACCGCTGAGGCTGGTAGCGTTCCTTCCATAACTGAAGCATCGGGCATAATTATGCTAAAAGACACTTAAGCTAGTAGAGAAAACACGTATCGCATTTTATGATGCTCTTGCTGAGCTTCTTGTGTAACGCCAGTGAAGCGATATTAACGTCGGTGCTCCGGCAGCCTAGAATGACACCCCCGTGTTGGTCGGAACCGCGCCGTGCAGCGTTCCTCACTTTTTATAGCTCTATTAATGGCTTTCAAAAATTGTGGGCTAAAGGAGTATTAAAACGTCTTGGCAACGTGGAGTTGCTCAATCTTTTTACTGAGGGATTACGTCTACCTTGTTTCGGTTTGATTTTGATTGCTTGCTTGGCCTAGATTCTCCACAAGCATTTGGTACGACTGAATAATTTTTAGTTGTACTTTCTTGCCACGCGTTATGCTAATCTGCTGCTGTTTTGCAGCCCCAGCGTTGCCAGTCAGTGCTGCAGCCTACAGCCTTTATCCTTTCCTGCGTTTTTAAAAGGGTATTTTATTGCCTGTCATTACCATTCATTGTGGCTTTATGGGCTGTGCTCGCTGCTCGCGCGTTCCCTGGATGCTGCGGCCGCCGCTCGCTCATCGCCGCTGCTCCCGCTGCCTTTGTTCTACGCCGGGGACTGGCCCCTCCAGCACAACTTTTATATCGTCCCTTCTGCCTCCTGTGCCTCCGAGAGCCCCTTGGACAGGGGCTGCTGGAGCTCGCAGAGGGGAGAGGGTCATTTCAGCTCCTGAATGTCTTCCTGATTTAAACAGAACGGGTTTCTTTTTCCCAAATATCGCTGGCTGCTTTCGCGGGGTAAATGTGAAATACCAAATGCATAATGCATAGTGCTTCGGGAGTTTTGGTGTCTCTCAAGCGTTTTTTGTTATGCTAATGCGTATTCGAAGGAAATTGCAATGTTTCGTTCAAATGACATAATTCAATTAATAATTATTTAGTAAGACCCCGTTCAGTTTCTCATATCCTGCTCATAAACATGTCTCAGCTTTCTTTAGGATTGAGTCAAATTCAGTATCTGCATTTCCTCAAAACTTTGGTGGCTTGTGTAAAGCAGAACTCGACTCTAATTAAAAATATTGTCACTTTGAGGAGATTCTTACAACTCAATGCTCACCTTCTGTCCTCTTCTTTAACGGGTATGAAGTTGAGATATTTTCTTTTAGTTGGAGGTGCTTTGAGGACAGTTAAATCGAGTCATTAGGAAAACATCGAAGCTGTCTCAAAATAGAGATTTGTCCGTTTAAATCGCTGAAAAACAAATGTAACAAATCAAAGTCTTTTTTTTAATGGGGATAAGACCTAATACCACGCTCCTAGCCACAGACCCATGGGCAAGTGTTGCCCATGAGGCCACTGCCTCTGGTCACAGGAGACAAGGAGGTGACAGCTGAGGCTGGCGGGCAGAAGACAGGCTGCCGTTGCCTGTGTGCATCACTTTTCAGTGCTGTTGTCCTTCTACCTGTGAAGGGCTGAGATCATGGAAGGGAGGGAAGGCTGGAGATGTTCTAGTTTGGAGTTAGGCTTCAACAGAGATATTTATATATGAATACGAATGTGCATCAATCTTTGCCTGACTACTATAGTTTCCTATAGCAACACTTCAATGTTTCTGTTGCTGGTTTTAAGGTAAAGAAATCATTCACTCTGCACTTGATTTGCGAGGTGATTTACATCTGTAAAACACAGTGTTCTTTTAAAGCAAGCGAACACGTTAGCTGGGGTGAGCGGGAGGAGTGCGGTGGAAGCCCTGCTCCCCAGGCTGCTCAGGATCGATGATCTGCAGTGGTGGTTACCCACCAAGTGAGCTCCCCTGTGCTGCAGAGACATACATTTTAAAGAGCCTGCCTTGAACGCTGACTTCAGGGGGAGCTGAGTGCTCCACACCCCCCAGGATTGGACCTCAAATACTTATCTCTATGAGCTTTCCATTATTCATTCCACAAATGAAACTGGTTGTAATGTAAATTATAGAACGAATCTTTCTATGGCTTAAGATCCTGTAACTTAAACCTCCTAGGCTGCTTATCTGCCTTCTGCCACCTACCTACAGTTTATCCAGTGCACTTGGCATTCTTGATTGTTCCTTGCATATAAATTTCAATCATACCCACAGGGTACCTCTAGTCTATAATAACTTGCATTGTGAGCAATTTAGCAAGAGAACCGTTCTGCCCAAACAGTGAGTGAGACATTTGCTATTGGGAAAAGCAAAACCCTTGGGAAGTACCACGCGTATTCCTCACATAACGCTGTAATAAGGCAATTGTACTGAAATTAAAATAGAGATTGAGAGATTTATCTCCTCTTTCAGTCACACGGTATCACGGAGCTGTCCGGGAGCCTCCAAGCAAAGCAATCCCATGTATGCAAAATCAGCCGTCTCGGCAAGTCGGGCTGATTGGTTAACGATGGCTTGATACCTTCTACAAAAGTCATTAAAATTCTTCCTTATCTCAACAGAATAACTTTGCACTGTAATAATCTTATTATACCCCAGTTGTTCTATTCCTCTGCCAGCCAGGTTACGCACAACGCCTGCCTCCTGATTCTGTGCCTGCCTTTCATCCCACGCGCTCCACGGCCCCAAGCCAGCCCTTCCTTTGCATGAGTTTCTCTGAAACGCCGTAGATGCTGCTGCAGAACCTCCTCTGCCACAGGAAGGAGTGAAAAATGGGCACTGGTGGTGCATGCTTATAAACCGTAGACCTCAGAAAAACCCCACGTGGAGGGTGTTAACTGGAGACCTGGGCAGTGGTGAAGACAGCACGGAAGTCTTTGTGGTAGCAGTGCTGTCCAAGAGGGGTAGCAGCAAACTCTACCCTCCACCTGCACTCACCTTCTGTCCTTGGCATAAGGGGATAAGAAGGAACATGGAGAAGACCATGATGTGTTAGGAAAATGAGGTCTGTGTAAGGAGGGTGGAAGTGAAATGAGTCTCGACAGCCTGGTAGTCTGTGAGGAAGCATAAGGAGGTAGCGAAGGTGCCAGTGATATCACATCAGCCAGGACTGTGGTTTGGACCAGTCGTTAAAGCATCTCAGACAGACATGGGCTTTTTTAGTGAATCCTGAGAAGCTTTGACATTTCTGATTGCATTTGTATCCACGCCATTTTTAATTTAAAAAAAGTCCAACACTTGTAAGCAACAAAATTGCTGATGTGTTTTACCATCTCATTGTACCTTGTAGCAGCACAGGCAGAAATGGAGCAGCCTCTTTGGAGAGACCAGAGCAGGGACACACAGCAAGAACTGTTTCAGGACATTATAGGCAAAGGGAGTCTCACAAAAGTCTTCTTGGGAACCTAAAAGATGTGTTCAGTGGTTCCTACCAGTACTAGAAAACCGCAAGAAGGATTATGCTTAAAATCTATTGGAAGTGATTTCCTTTAATAAAGTTAAGGAGATTTCTCTCTGTAATACTCATCATGTTCCTCCTGAAGTTCCTTCTGTTCTCATCCTCACCAGTATTTCCATGAAGCCTTCCTAGTATTAATGAGATAAGAGAGTTTTGGTCTCAGATACACAGTTTCATTTTTCCCAGCAGTCTTTGATGGAAAGTTCAGGAATTGGATCATCTGAAGGCCTCCAAGTTACGACTCTTTCCTAAGAAATCAGAGATACTGGCTCAAGCAGTGTGATGAGTTGAATTTGAACAACCACTCTTAGGTCAGAGGCCTCATGAGAAAGCTCTGGAGCATTTCTGGGCTGGACAGGCTGTCCTGAGGGATTCCACATTGTAGGAAATACTTGGAGAATATCCTGTGGAGAAAGCATGAATGGCTTTATGGTGGTACCGTATTTACCAAGGAGAAACCTGAAGGACTGTCTCTATCCAGATACATAGAGATTATGTTTACAGAGGTGGAGAAGATGTCTCAGGAAGCCTGTGGTGTGCTCAACCCTCATCCCTTCTACCATCAGTCCTTCCACTAAAGCCAAAACTACCCTTCTCAATCTTGTGTTTTCTATAGTTACTACATTATATTCCCAACATGTGCCCAATACCAGATGTAGAATGAGGTGCTGGAGCTCAGCTAGGAAAATCTGCAGCAGCAGAGACCTGGGAGCTTTTTACTGTGGCCCTCAGCTTGTGAACTTTATGAAATAATTATTTTCTTTGGCTTCACTTCACCTTCTGTAGAAAAATAGGGAGATACCTTTTATCCCAAGGTCTCCATTTAGACACGGGTGATTTTTGCATGTTTTTAAGAGGAGCTCTTTAAATCAAACTTCAAAGGAAGGTCAGTTTGTGTATTTTAGCTGTCATGAGCAGTGATCCCTAGGGACACCAAGGATGAAGTGTTGGTATGAGATATCTACAACCATGTAGCAAGAGAAAGTCCTTGTCTGAAGAAGTTAATGAAAAACATAATCTAAGAAAAGCTGTATATTCCACACGGTCACATGTGGGAGTTCAGACCCACATTGGGCGACTGATCCTGGGTGGCTCCCGGAGTCCCGGATAATCTCAATAACCAAAGCTGTTCCTTTGAACCCCGGTTCACGTTTATTTTCAGCTTTCACCCCAGCGTGGCTTGTAGCTCTCAACGCTCGCTCATTTCTTTCTCTAACGGGTAGAATAATTGATATTTCTCTAACACTGCCTTTGGCCAGCTCTAAGCTGCTTCTGTGGAATCAGCGGCAGAGCTCCTGTCTCCACGTGGAGCTCCAGCACAGCCGACCTGCGTTATAAACACAAGGTGGTAGCAATTACATCCATTCGTTCGCTGCACAACGTCTGTGGAGAACTTTCCTCCGTCTTTGTCCCAAGAGCTACAATATGTCTTCAAATCAATAAAATCCATACCTTTAAAAAAGATTTGTTGATGTTTGGACGGCATATAAAATTAGATCCTCTGATTAATACGGCGACAACGTGACGCATCGTTACGTTCCAGAACGTGAAGCGCTGCCTCGTTCACCCGCTTACAAATAACTGTATCTTGTAATAATAAAGACTAAAAATTACAGCTCAAAGCACGGTTATTGACTTCCAGAAATAAACTGCAAACTACTTCCATTGTGCTCCCTTTCCATAAGCATTGTGTTGTCATTTATTCATGGCCTTCCTCACGCTGGATGTCAGAGCACTGAACAAAGCAACAATGCCATCCCCACCATGGGGTTTATGTGGTGACTGCTGCGCTGTAAATTACAGCCCATCATAAGCAGCTCTTTGGGAGAACGGTGCTGGAAGCACTTTGGGGTGAGTGACCATCTCCTCCTCCAGTGCGAGTGGCTGCCTGAGTTATCTCTGCGAGCTCCAAAAATGTAACTCTCTGCTTATAAATGTTGGACTCGAGGATTTGTTTGTCTTTTGAAAGATGAATCGAAGCAGTAGGTATTATTTCCAATTGTTTGCTGGTTACAGCTTATTCCCCAGCCTCTCCTAGATGGTCTTCTCTGCTGCCTTCATTTCATCCCCTTGTTCAGGGAAGAGCTTGTCTGTGATTTGAACTTTGCAGGTATGAAGGAAACGTAACATCACCTTTATTAATGTGCACACATCCGTGTGAAGGAGAGCATGAGTAAGGAACGCTGTTCGGACAAATGACCTCGCAACTTCGCGGTGCAGAATAATTTTGGAAAACCAGTTTTGAGGAACTTCTGAGCCTGCGCACAGCTCAAAAAGCCCATGGCCAAACTCACTGCCCACTGATAATCATTCAACACAACAGAGCCTTCAGAGAAGTTGTCCTACCTTATGTTAACATCAGAAGCAAATTGGCATCAACTTTTCCAGCATTTCCCTTCCTACTGCTGTAGATGTGCCACAACACCTGAGGAGTTTCATCTCCGGTGTTCTTGGGCTCTGGGAGTGTTGTTGGGACCATGGAACTATCAGGTGGGAATGCTTTGCATGCGGACAGGGTTGTCTTTACTGCTTAGGTTAATTAGATTTATGTCCCATTTTACAAACTTTTCTAGCATCTTATTGCACTTCCACAGATTCACCTCTCAGTAGATTGATTTTAATTGCTGTGCAGTGTCCCTGAGTTTATTTATTATCAAATGTTCTTCTTCATATTTTAATTTTAGCTATAAAAACCTGTAGCCCTTTTGAACTCAGTCTCAAGGATATTTTCTTTCTGGAGTAGCTCGTGTTTCTCTTGCGTCTGTGTAGTAAGAGACTGCGCTCAGTTCCTTTTGAAAATAATTATTTCCGCCTTCCCCCGACTTTTCAATCTTAAATAACTGTGTCAAGTTATATTATTTTTTAAAGCCTTGATAAGAAGCTATTTTATTATTCCTCAAATGAGTAATCAAAGTCATCTGAGACTGCTAGGTGAAACAGAATTAAAACACGCTGAAATGGAGCCTTTTTGGAGACAACAAAGAGTCTGGTAATTGGCTGCTTTATCCCAAGGACAAAGGGCAACAGGCACAAACTGGACACAAGAAGTTCCACCTAAATATAAGGAGAAACTTCTTTGCTGTGAGGGTGCCAGAGCCCTGGCCCAGGCTGCCCAGAGAGGTTCTGGAGTCTCCTTCTCTGGAGACTCTCAAAACCCACCTGGACGCGTTCCTATGTAACCTGCTCTGGGTGACCCTGCTTTAGCAGAGCGGTTGGATGAGATGATCTCCAGAAGTCCATCCAACCCCCACTACTGTGTGATTCTGTGGTCTGAATTCTCCTGTTTGGTAGGAGAAGCTTCCAAGATGTTGTGGGAGGTATATGGCACCTGACGATGGTGGTGGTGTAAACCAGAACAGGGACAGTCTGCTTCATGGTGTGTTTGGTGGGAAGCCAGGAAAGTGAAGGAAGGAGGAGAGGGTTTGAAAGAGTTTGGAATATACCTGGTATCTTCTTGAGAGGACAGTTTTCATGAGGATGCAATGAGAAAATGGGCTACAGGTGGGTGCTGGGTGAAGTTATGGGTGGTGAGCCAAATATTTCACTGCCGTGAAAAAAGAGGCGGCCTCATCTCCCCTCTCTGCTCCTGGCCGCAGTCTTCATGCTTATCTGATGTTGCTTCTGCCACTCCTGGGCTCTTGTCTTGAGCCTTGCCAGTTTGCTAGATGTGCTAAGATGGCTTTGAGCATACTCACACAATTAAAACACTGACCTAAAGCGGTCCTTTTGTTTTGAAGGAGCTGTTTCTCTCAGAAGTGTGTCATATTTAATTTAATTTCATCACAGCAACACCTCGTTGAGTTTAAAAAAAAAACAAAACAAACACAATTTCATTTGCTTCCACTCTGCATGAAAATGAAGCAAATGTATGAAAATGGCAGTTTTGTAATGAAGTTCTGTAACATCAGGAGAAACAAATATATCTGGGAAATGTGTGCTTGACCCCGAGCAGAAAATGTCTCTTCTGTTAGATAATGTGTGTACACCTAGAGACATATTTGTGAATCTTTATGCACACACGGACACTTCTGCATGTTTTCTGCTGAAACTTGCCCTTCACAAGCATACCTCTGCCAAGGAGCCCCACGCAGCCCTGGATTTTGGAGGTAATATTTACACGGAGAAGATGCCACTCAGATAGGTCATCCCCACGTTGTCAACAGGAACCACGTTTGGAGCACGCTACTGCTTGAACACATGGAGTCTAGAGCATGGTGAGGGTGCAGAAGGCTGCTGGAAGGAGAACCTTGGGGCAAATTCTGCTCTCATTCATATGTGGCTGCAGGGGATTATATTTTGGAAGGGACAACCCAAGTCTATGGGCTCCTGATGGTGCTCTGAGCACCTGCGTGATCACGCTTAGAGAGCTGGGCAAAACAACTCAGAGACAAATAAGAACCAACTCAAAGCTTTGCCTTCATAGTCTGTTGTCCTTCATTTTGCATATTGCTGAAGATGAGCAAATTCAGCAAGACTGGAGCAGAAAGACTGAAAAATTCACTGTAGCAAGACTGCAGATGGACCGATGTATGGGTACGGCCCTGGTATTTGGGCAGCCGGGCCTCATCACATGTGAATTGGTATATTTGGAGTCAAATTCTTGCTGTGGTTTGTGACGCAGGGAGATGACTGCTAGGGGACCGTTCACTCATCTAATTATCCTACATGTGTGTCAGTAAGGATGGGAATACTTGGAGCATTTAACAGAACTCAGAGATCCTCGGTAAAGTATTTTTGTCTTGTTAAACACTTCTTCCCTCCTTCCTTCCTGAGAACAGCACAGGAAGACTCAGAGACTTCAATATTCTTATGGTTTGTATGACAATTGAATCCCTCCTCTTGTTCCATCCAGGCTTAATTAGCATTTTCCTGTGCGTTTACTTGTTCTTGCTGAAAAGCCTGAGACGAGAGTGAAGATGTTCAGGTAATTAAGTAATTACGAAATACCCACCTCTTTCTCTGACTGCCCCAGGGAACCTTGCCAGCTCACTAACCCGTACTGCCACTGCCTGCGTTGTCACCTGTGTTGTCACCTACGCATGAGCTGAGGTCAGGCTGCTGGGTCGGTGCTACCTGGTGGTGCTTTGAGAGTCATCACCAACATACATACATGTTACTGAGAAGCTCGTGGGTGGTGCATGTACCCTATCTTCTTGTAAATGCAAGGAATCAATTCACAAATAAAGACCTGACGTGTCATCCTTTCTGCTGCATTAGGATCATTCCTGGTGACCATCTCTCGGTCACCTCTAGAGAGGGTGGAAAGAAGGTGTGTGCCCAGCGCAGGCAGGAGTGGAAAGCAGCGTTCATAAGATGTCCCTGTGCTAAGGACCCTTGCTGAGCATTGTGCCCATTTGAAATCGCAGATAAAGTGGAGATTCAAAGCCCAGGCTGGTTCTCAGGATGGTGCGGAGAGCGTGGGAGTGTGCTACAGTTGTCTGCCCAGCTGCAACCATCGAGGACTTTGCCACTACATTTAACAGGGGGAGAAGTGGCCCTTGCATCGTGCTGGAGCAGTGCTGGGGAGCAGGCTTTGTACAGGTTGCCCATCAAGGGCAATGCATAGAATCATAGAATTGTTTTGGTTGGAAGAGACCTTTAAGGCCATCAAGTCCAACCATTAACCCAGCACTGCCAAGTTCACCTCTAAACCATGTCCCTCAGCACCACATCTCCATGGCTTTGAAACCCCTCCAGGGATGGGGACTCCACCA
Organism: Eurystomus gularis; assembly: GCA_013400335.1. Classification (NCBI taxonomy): domain Eukaryota; kingdom Metazoa; phylum Chordata; class Aves; order Coraciiformes; family Coraciidae; genus Eurystomus; species Eurystomus gularis. The sequence continues at coordinate 571,286 of VZZY01022474.1, forward strand.
CTGCCCTGGGCAGCCTGGGCCAGCCCTTCACAACCCTTATGGGGAAGACGTTTTTCCTAATGTCCAACCTAAACCTCTCCTGGCGCAACCTGAGGCCCTTTCCTCTTGTCCTATCACTTGTTCCTTGGGAGAAGAGACCAACTCCCCCCCTCACTCCAACCTCCTTTCAGTGAGCTGGAGAAGAGAAGGTCTCCCGTAAGCCTCCTTTTTTCCAGGTTCAACACCGCCAGGTCCCTCAGCCGCTCCTCACAAGACTTGTTCATAAGGCGCTCTGGGGTAGTGTTGCCCATGGTGGACAGGGGCAGCAGAAGCACATCAGTGGTCCTTGCAGGAGCGGACAGCTTGGCTTTGCTGCCCTTCTCCTGCGACTGACAGCCTGCGTCCATTGATGGCACTTCTCGTACCTCGCTACGAACACCGCAATTACACGCTGGAGCTGACAGCCAGCCAGAATGTCTGAAAGGCTCATTGTTTCCCAAGTAATATTTTCAATACAAATTGAGCTGAATGGTTCTCGAAAACAATTGTATATTAAACTCCGGCAAATATACGTGCTGCTCGGGCCCACACAGGCTCGTATAAACCCCAGCAGGACTTGATAAAAGCCCAATGAAAGGGTCTATTTTTGTTAGTGTCAGTGACCTTGCGTGGCTGTTCGAGGACTGTTCAATCTCCTGTTCAGGATGTATAAAATTAATATACCTAAGGGGGAGGATGTTATTAGGAGTTAGCTCGGAAATGCTACAGGAAATGCTGCAGATAGATGGCTGAAATTACCCTGTAGACATTGTTCAAACAGATCTGTGTTTAAAATTAAACTTACAAGAAAATCCTTTTACTAGTTAGTCACCGCCGGAATAAGTATCTATTGATTGCATCTCCATTTGTTACATCTTCATAAAAGAAAGAGTTTTAAAACTACATAAAAGAACGAGGGGGGAGAAGAGTGTTAGAAGTGTTATTAACATATTAAAAGATAACCACAATGGATATAATAAAATACATTATTCACGAGGCATGATAGCGAAACTCCGTGAGAGTGGCTTTGCCCCTGCAAGTTCTTAACATCGCTGAAAAGAATTATCTCTCTTCATCTATTTTCTGCTGCCTCTGCTTTACCTCCAAAGCCAGACATTATTCCCCCGATCTATTTCATTGAGCACGATCATTATCTATGCATGGATGCTTTAGCAGGAAAGGCATCTCCCAGGAAGTACAACTTTCCCATTTATTTACGATGATTTTTATTTATTTTTGTTTGTAACAACAGGCCTGAAAGAAAGGTGTGGGGGAGAAGGAAATAAGGATCAATGTTTAAAACGTAGCTAATGACATGCTAATGCGCACAAATGAATATTGAAAGAACTCAAACATTGCTTTGAAATTAATTATACCCACTCCCTTTGTCCTGTGGAAAGGGGAGATTAAAACCTGTACAGCGATGTTTACTATGTTTAATTTTCAATTGTTTCTTTGATGTAACAGATAGAAAGGTTTGCACCTGCAAAGTAAAAAGGCTCTGAACAGATTGCAAACATTCTGCAAACACTTCATCAAGAATTTCAGTTGTCAGCCTCCCCAAGCACAAGGGAGCCTTGATGATATCTTTGTGTGCCTTTGACTCCTTTTGATTAATAAATGCAAACAAATTTCGCTCAGTAACCTCTGGTTGCAATCTATGCATGACAATTAGGGACAACCTCTGGCGAAGGGATGCACTGAAGCCTGTTCCCCCTTCCTCTCCTCCACAATAAATTGTTGATGTTTAATGCTTTTTGACAATTAGAGAATGAAATCTTTTGTAGTTGTGCAGTCCTGGCTACTCTTCATTATTCAGCTCTCAGCAGTGGAGGAGCAGGGTTTGTTGTGGTATTACAGTGGCTTGGATGGTTGAGCTTATTTTTTTCGGCCCCTTTTTCTTTTCCTAATGCTACTTCATCCTATTATTGAAACTTGGGAGTGAAAATACTGCTTTTTTACTGCACAGCGTTGGGAGTCCCATCAATAGGATGGATTTCAGCAAGAAAACTTAGGAACTCGCATAAAACCCGAGTGAAGGATTGCTTGGTTTTGTGGGTCCACCTCGAAAATAGTACTAAAACTGTCTTAAAATGGCAGGGAAAGTACCTGACACCTTGGGCAAGCAGCAGAACCTGTTGTACACATTTACTCCTGTTACCGGACCCTTATTCCTCTTTAATTATATATATAATATATATATAATCACGGGCACAGAGGCCAGCTCCACTCTCCCACGTACTCACACATGGCAGGAGCTTCTCAAATGAGGCAGACGCTTTTAGAAATGAATGATCTGAGTTGCTTTACAGATGGGAACAGATGCAAAGACAGAGGATCAAACTTGTTTTTATAAACTATTAAGTCCCAAAGCTGTGGTTAGGTGCTTGAAGGAATTCAGGAAGTGTGAAGATAAAGCTCAGCCAAAATAGAATCTGCAAGGCAAAATAGAAGAGATCCCATGGCTTGTTAGGGGTTAAAAGGCCGAACAAGAAACAAAGACTCCGCAGAGAGGATAGGGCAGGAATCATCAAAGTATGACCCCAAAACCCAATATTCATGCCTTGGTTTTCAAGAAGGGTGATAGTACGGGACAGGACCACGGAGGCTGAATGGAGACAGAAATCAGACTGTAAAAATGTCCCTGTTCTCAAGCAGAAGCAATATGCTGAAGACCTCATTGTGGCCTTCCAAAATCTGAAGAGGGCCATCAAGAAAGCTGGAGAGGAACTTTTTACAAGGGCTTGTAGTGACAGGACAAGGGGTAATGGATTCAAACTGGCAGAGGGGAGATTCAGATTAGAAAATAGGAAGAAGTTTTTCACTGTGAGGGTGGTGAGACACTGGCACAGCTTGCCCAGAGAAGCTGTGGATGCTCCATCCCTGGAGGTGTTCAAGGCCAGGTTGGATGGGGCTTTGAGCAACCTGGTCTAGTGGGAGGTGTCCCTGCCATGGCAGGGGGTTGGAACCAGGTGATCTTTAAGGTCCTTGGGAAGAGCCTTGTTGCTGTGCGAGCACTGCTCAGCACTCGTCACAACACGGGTGTGTTATCAGCACCCTTCTAGCTCCCAGCACAAAACCACTGCTGCTACATGGAAAACCAGTTCAGCCAGACCCACTACACACCCCAAACCATTTTATGAATCTGTGATTTTTCTGCTGGGAGATGATGTATACACAGGGAGTACCTGCACGTGAGAATGGAGGGGGGCACGAGGGGATGGATGATGTTCTCAACAGCCAAAGCCTAATTGTCTGATCTCAACAGTGTACAAGACTTCAGATACTGTTTGGAGGAAAACAGTCATTAAAAGCTTTCATTAAATTAATTACATCATTTGCAAAAGAGGATATGAATGGAAAATAGAATAACAGACCATTTTTGTGTCCAATGGTACCACTCGCCACGCTAACCTGATATCTTCCGCTGATAGGATAACTGATTTTCGTGACAAAGAAAACCCAGTCGGTCTCATCTTTATGGACTTTAGCGAAGCATTTGATACAGCACCACATGGGAAATTACCAGTTAAAGTGGAGGCAGTGGAGATTAGTAGAAAACCTGGAAGGTTGATAAGGAGGAAGGAACAAGTGGAAATGAGAACAGATTGCATTAAGAGGGAAGAAGGAGGTTATCTGTAGCATTGCCCAAAGACTGATCTTGATACTGTCTTGTGCAACATCCCCCGTAATGGCCTTGGGGTGGAGAACCGTGCTAACGGAGTTTGTGGATAGCACAAAATTTAAACCATCATCTGTACAAGGTGGTGTATACACAGAATTGGGGACTGGACTAGTAGAAAAGGATGAGGTTGAGTGTGTGTCCTTAGGGACAAACAGTGACAATTTCTGTGATAAGCTGAGGCTCATAAGCTGGGGGCATGTAGATGAAAGCAGCCTGGCCATCCTGCACAATGCGGGGGGATGTTGAGCTGTGATGTGATGCCATGAAGGTATTTTGAGTAGTGCTAGTGAGGTATTCCTGTCCGCGGGCATCCTGCTGCCTTAGGGACATAGTTTAGTGGTGACCTGGCAGCGCTGGGTTAATGGTTGGACTCAATGATCTTGAAGGTCCCTTCCAACCAGATCAATTCTGTGATTCTGCTGAGCTGCCATGTGTGGCTCTGATCAAGATCTGCTCGGCATGGACACCTGGGGAGAAGCAGCTGCACCCACAACTGGTTCTGGGACTGGGAGCCGAGATTTCAGGATAAGATGAAAAAGCTGGATCCTTCAGGCCAGCAAAATAAATGCTGAGATAGGATGTGATCATTCACTGATAAATGCCAAGGGAGTGAACACAAGTGAGGGAAAAAGAGCTAATGGGCAATGTTGACACACAAACAAATGGATATAAAGTGGCCATTAATAAATTTTCTGGTCACAGTTGGATTCCCAGCCTTCGGAGACCCAGTGTGACTTTCAGCAGGAGAAGCAGGAGGGGAATTAAAACTGTTTAGAAGACGTTGCTTTATCAGATTATTTGGTGTTAAGCAGAGACTTAACAGCCTCATCCCAGTGTCCCTTTTACTCTTCGCATGGTGGACTTTGACCCCTTCCCACAGTAGGAAAGCCCATCACTTGCTGGCAGGGCTGCAGGAGTGCGTAGGGAAAGAGCAGGAGCATTCCCCAGGGTCTGTGGGACATCGGTCTGAGGTGTCTATCAAGAGGTGGCTGATTACAGGACCAGTCATTCAATCCTAAAACACAGAGGAGGCAGCAAGACTAATTACTTCAGGGTGACGTAGGGAATATACCTTCCAGTGCTTTATCTCCACCTCAAAACCCACCTCCTGAATCCACACCATTCCCAGGGCTTCATTGCTGGAGGTGCAGCCCTTCCTGCAGCATCCCAAGGCAGGACAGGTCCTGGGTCCTGCACTAACACAGCATGTAGTCTGCCCTCAGAACCTCCAGGATTCCTGTTTTCTTTCCTATTTTTTTTAATGAAAGCATAAGTGAGGAGAAGTGGTGCCGGTAACATTTGCCAGACATCACATGGAAGCGGTAACACATGCTGAGAGCCTTGTAGATCTCGCAGATGTTTAAAATAATTCCACCCCTAATAACTCAAAATGTTTCCTTACCTTCCAGGTGAAAATAGCTCTATTCCCTACATCTCAGTAGGGATTAGGGGCTTAAATGAGATTGACATTTTACATCAAATACACTTGAATTTACAAACAGGCCAAAAGAAAAACGTAGAATAACTTGCTAAAGGTGAAGCATCATCAGTTTGCCCAAGTTCCACAAATCTGGTCAGATGAGTCACTGGGAACTCAAGCATATCAAAGCAACTGTTTGCTAGGCAGAACTGAAAATTTAGCCGGGAAAGGTTTTCCAGAGTCTTCGAGGTGATGAGGTGGAAGACTGGTCATCCACTGGGAGCAGTTTGTCAGCATCAGTCTTGCAGGAACAGATCCAGAGTCCTTCAGTCACTGTTCACCACTCTGTGACCTCAAAACAATGCCAGTGTCTCAACATGCTTCTTCCTCTTTTCTTCTAGTAAATCCTGAGGTGACAAATCAGAACGTTGACAGCGAGTGTGAAATGTTTATGTAACTAGTGAAAAAGACTGAAAAAATAGTGAAATGAAAGATTTCCTTCACATTTGCTTAGGTGCCCCTCAAACTATTATTGATGTTTGTGGTCTCCATCTCTAGCCCCTGGGCAATGGTGAACCACAGCCCTTGCAGGAAGGCGCTCAGAGAGGAGATACTGGTCCATGTGTACCAGTGGTTATGAAGGGACCTGGAGATGATGCACAGAAATGTTCCTGGGGGCTGAAGGCTCAGGATGGGGTTTGTTTTCATGCAGTTTGTGTGTACAGTCCTTCGCGTCCAACTCTTCCTAACACCCAGTTCAGTAGAGTTGGGCCAGATACTTTTACTCTCTGTGTTATTTAATACCCGGATAACTACTGCTGGGGCCTTTAATGAGTTCTTTAAAAAAAGAATCCACTGTGAGCCACACATTCTCACATACCCCCGGCCTTATTTCATGCACTTAATGGACTCCAGCCTATGCTCTGGTAGTTAAAAATCTTCCATTACTATCACTCCAGCGTTTTTACTGCTTTTTTTTATTTGCTCAATCATTTCACAGTCCAGTTGTTCGGTTTGGGTCAGGTGGGCTATAAAAGATTCCTGTAACAAGTTCAATCTCTGCTGCATCTCCGGCCTCCATCTAGAATGACTTTGCACTGTTGCTAGTTTCCCCCAAATCACCGCTTTCAAGAACTAACAAATCTTCCTTGCGAACAAACACACATCCCAAACACACACACCTCTTTCCCAGCAGCTCCCAAACAGCGACAGTGTTTAATACACTTGGTTATTCTGTCCCCTCTGGAGAGATTTCCTTTAAAATTATGTGACTATGAATAAATGAAAACTCAGCACCAATTTACCCTGTGACCAACCCCCTCTCTGGGCTGTTGTCCCACAGTCCTGTTTTCCCTGGCTTTGGGGTTCTTGTGTATGTGTTTTTGTCCTTCAGTTTGTTTCGTAGAAGATTTGCCCAAGCAAGAGCAGGAAAAGCCTGGCTGAAGCCCCATAAAAGGTCTGTTTGATAGAACCAAACCCCTGTGTGATGGCTGCAAGGCTCAGTCCATGCCGAGGAACCACCGGGAGCTGCCGGTGAAGGAAGGGTTGTGTTCTTTCTTCTGCCAGCTGCAAAGAAAGAGCTGTCTTGTGTCCTGTGCCCATGTGTGTGGGGAAGGGGCTGTGTAATGAGATTTTTCCTGCTCACATGCATCTGTCATCTTTTCGGTCCCCGGCTGGTGGGGCAAGGGGACACTGCTGCCCTCTGCTGCTGGTGGTGAGTCATAGAATCATGGAATTGTTTTGGTTGGAAGAGACCTTTAAGATCATCGAGTCCAACCACTGCCAGGTCACCACTAAACCATGTCCCCCAGCACCACATCTCCACAGCTTTTCAATCCCTTCGCAGATGGGGACTCTACCACTGCCCTGCGCAGCCTGGGCCAGCCCTTCACAACCATTTTGGGGGAGACATTATTCCTAATATGCAACCTAAGCCTCTCCTGGGGCAACTTGAGGCCGTTTCCTCTTGTCCTGTCACTTGTTCCTTGGGAGAAGAGCCTGACCCCCACCTGGCTCCAGCCTCCTTTCAGGGAGTTGTCAAGAGCGAGAAGGTCTCCCCTGAGCCTTCTTTTCTCCAGGCTCAACAGCCCCAGGTCCCTCAGCCGCTCCTCACAAGACTTGTGCTCTAGACCCTTCCCCAGCTTCGTTGCCCTCCTCTGGATACTCTCCAGCCCCTCAATGTCCTTCTTGGAGTGAGGAGCCCAAAGCTGAACCCAGTATTCAAGATGTGGCCTCACCAATGCCAAGAACACAGAGATGATCACTGCCCTGGTCCTGCTGACGACAGTGTTTCTATGTCTGTGTTGAGCATCCTTGCAAGTAGCACAGGCATTGCTATGGAGGGCTGCAACCACTTGCCTTTTCTGGCTGGAGGAACTGCCCAAGCTGCAGGGTGGAGCAGGGAGCCTCAAATCCCTCTGCAAGAGCCTCTAGCCCTGTTTCCCTTCCCATGGGAAGATGATTTTCTCAGTGGTATGTGTCTGTGGGTGCTCTGGAGCCTCTGGACTCTCCTCAGGGGCATCAAGTCCTTGCCCTGGTCCTGAAGACTCCCCGTGGTTCTGCCTGGGCCTGCCCTGCCAGAATGACATTTGTGTCCAAGACATAGAATACTGTGCCCAGGCCAACCCCAGTGTCCATAAGTCAAACCAAGGCCACTGAACTCGGTACTGGCCTCAGACACTTTCTGGAGGTTCTTCTTTGCCCTGCGAGCTCTGAGCCTTTTGATGGACGCAGATTCCCATGTATTCACATGTGAAATAAGAAATGGGAGATTTAGGAAATGATGTATTAGGGATTTGGGGTGGAGTTGTGATTCTGGGTTATCCTCCTGAAGCCTCCGACTGTAGCGATAGGACAGGGGGTAACGGTTTTAAACTGAAAGAGGGTAGATTTGGATTCAATATTAGGAATAAATTCTTCACCGTGAGGGTGGTGGGACACTGGAGCAGGTTGCCCAGAGAAGTTGTGGATGCTCCATACCTGGAAGCATTTTGGGTCAGGTTGGATGAGGCTTTGAGCAACCTGGTCTAGTGGGAGCTGTCCGTGCCATGGCAGGGAGGTTGGAACTGGATGATCTTTAAGGTCACTTCCAACCCAAACCATTCTATGGTTCTACAGGAGGAGGTTTGGCATCCATGGAGGCTGGCTGGTGGCTCATGACGTAGCACGGCTCTTGTTCCTGCCCTGTAGCACCATTTTCATGTTCACGAGAGGGAAGATTTCAGCATCTTTCTCAAACATGCTGCAATTCTGCTCTTGGTGAGGAGGGGCAATGGTGAGTTTTAGTCTGTAAGGCTGCAGAAATTTTCAATACTAAAAGTTACTTCTCTCTGTGTCTTGCATTCATGTAGTCCCATGAGCCAGACCCTACATCTCCAGCCTGTCGAGCGGGCAGCTTCTGTTGGATTTGCTCATTGATTTACTTCGTGTTGTATCTGGATGGAGTGGGTACAGTCTCTGTGGGGTTTTCACTGCAACCTTCCTCCAGCTTACCTGACTGCCTCCAATTATCTCCCTCCCTGTCTATCGTACTGGTCAAAACCACTTTCCAGTCCCTTTCCCACAGGTAAACATCATCTCCAGCCCATGATGCATTTTATATCTCTCCAGAAAGTAATACCTATAGAAGTCAGCACTTGTGTGATTTATGTAATTAAAATATGATGGATCAAGTCATTAAAATTCACCAGCGCTGGTACATGTGTTCACAAGTACACAACTTGTCTCCAACTACGCCTGCCCCATCATCCCAAGATGACCTTGTTTTATTACTTAAGCTTTTACTCCGTATCAGAAAATTATGAATAGCAGCACAAACTGAAGAGTGGAATTAAAAACAAGAGTGCCTGGTATATTTTTCTGCTTCTATTTACTTTGTCACTTCAAAATGACAGCCTTGAAATTCCTGCGTGATCTTCAGCGTGTTCTAAAAATGACAGCGACTATAATTCAAATTTACTGCTGGTTTTTTATTTTTTTTTTACTAGTAATGAAGTTGTAAATGCAGCATTTCTTTCATTACCTATTCATTAAAGATATGACATGAAAACAGAGTTACCATGGAAATGGCTCTGTGAATTCTGAGGACATAATAAGAATTTCATTGTTTACACTACAGCACAGATAACTGATGGGTGGTGTTGTTGCTGGTAAAGTCTTATTTAGCCTCAGGAACGCTTGTGAGGGGAGAGAGGTTATGCAATTGGTCTTCCACTAAGTGCCTGCATACAAGCAAAGCTCTGTAAAATCATCAGCGCTAGAGAGTTTTATGATGAAAAGAACCGAGTGTGTTTTGAGCTTTCAATCTCTGAGCATCATTTGGAGTTGAATATTTAAACATTCAAAGTGGAGCTAGCCTAGTTCGTGTGTTCCTAATAGTCTCATTGCTGATCTAACACGTGCACATCTCGTATAAATAAATTAGCGTACAGAAAATTTAGAAGTTTTTCGGCTTAAACTGAAAACAATAGGTTTTAGGAGTGTGAAAGCATCAGCTCTACAAAATAACAACATCGGCAGCTTTGCAAACAGGTAAAGGTGCTGGAAGCCCTTTTTTGTTGCACCAGGGCTTGCAATTTCAAATGAAGTCATGCACATCAGAGCGATGTCCTCTACACATTGAACAAGGACTGCACCTCAGCGCCGTACGGCACCTATGGAAGGATCTGGGTTCGTGCATCACAGGCCTATGAAATTCTTCAATACCCAACTGCCACGGTGGCCCCTTGGCAGCTAAGGTCCGAGTGATGGGCAGCAGCGTGTTTTCTGGTAACAAGGTTTTCATCCGATTCTTCCCAGCTTTTCGAAAGCCACGGGAAAGGCTTGAGCCCTGGTAAGAGTAAATGAGTCAGGATTCTCGTTTATGCCACAAACCCCTGAATGCCTGTTTCCCCTTTGAAAACTAGTTCGTTCTAGGGAATGAGCCATAAAGAGAAGCATTATAGATACTGTGTTATAAAACAGAGTGATAATGATATCTCCTCTGTGCTTTAAATAAACATTTAACTGTTGCTAGTTTTAAATAATAAAATGTGTACGTCTGCACAAAGATGAAGAGTCTGACTGTGACCAGGCTCGTCCCAAGTCCCTCGATGTCCGTGACAATCTTCTTTTTGATAGTAAAGGTGCTGAACTGGGGTATTTGATTTACATCAGTCGTTAGCACTGGGCAGCACTAATCACTCCTAATTGCAGCTGATTGGCAGAATAACATTAATCATAGAATCATTAAGGTTGGAAAAGACCTCTAAGATCATCAGGTCCAACCATCACCCAATGCTACCATGACCACTAGACCATGGCCTGAAGTGCCAGGTCTACCTGTTTTTTGAACACCTCCAGGGATGGTGACTGCACCACTTCCCTGGGCAGCCTGGTCCAATGCTTAATCACTCTTTCACTAAAGAAATGTTTCCTAATATCCGATCTAAACCTCCCCTGGTGTAACTTGAGGCTATTTCCTCTAATGACATCCCTAAAGCAGCCCCCACATTTGTCTTCCTAAGTCCTTTGCAGGACTGTTTCCTCACGAATCTTCCCGGTGGAGGGAAGGGACTGTCCCAGTGACGCGCCCAGCAGTGACAGCTACAACCCTGGAAACCAGGTCTTCCCATTGCCAGCCCTGTGCCAGGAGCTCATGCCGACTCTTGTTTTAGTAGAATTTGGGAAGTTTGGGGAAAAATGAGACATGGCAGCCGTCAGACATAATAGCTTAAAACAATAAGGCTGTAAAGAGCATCAGATGGGTCACCTACATGCAAAGAGCTGCAAGTAGTTTCTCCCATGAGCTAGTCTGCAGTGACAGTGCAGTGATAACCATATTAAATCTGTCTTTATTAATAATTGGACACTTCCAGTATTCCGAGGGACAGCCACGGACCACAGTTATGGCACAGTATGAATAATAATTTTGTAGGAAAGAATTAGAGTCTTAGTCCTCAGCATACCTGAAGCTGCTTTAGAAGAGATTTAGGCAGCGGGGGGACTAGATGCTACTGCCACACATTCACCAGCAACTTAGAGTTTGCCTTGCGGATTACCTTTCATTGCCTTGAGTGGGAAAAGATGGTTAAAATCCTAGATTCTCTCCTGCTCCTGGTAGGAATTATCTTCCACCTTCAGCTATTAGAAGGGATGCTGCTGTCCACACGCTCGCCTCGGTACATGTCACACATCTCCTGTGCGTGCTCGGCTGGCACACAGGGATGCGCTTTGGCTTTGGCTCAGCTCGGCCAAGTTACGCAGCAGCTGATGGGCGGCCAACAGCATGTGGCACAAGAGAGAGAACAGTTTTCACATCTTGCTGTTGATTACCAAATGAAACGTAACTCAGCTGATTGGAGCTGCGCAGATTAATGATCTTGATAGTATTTTAACTTCGCAGAGCATCTGCACCATATGCGATCCCACCAGTGTTTTGTTGGTTGAATCACTGCTGTGACAGAGGAAAGAAGACGTGTTTAAATCATATCTTCTGTTGGAACCAGGAGGCAATGTTTCGCTTTTGACAGAATGATACCAGAAACAAAGAGAATAGCTAAATGAAGGAAAGCTGTTTGAATGATGAGTGCACTGACCATCACATTAAATATGAAGACTTACACGGAAGGTTACATTTTGGACCTGAATTGTTTGTTTGAGGTCATCTTGGTTTAAAATTCAGTGATTTTTCTCTTTTGCAGTATTGTAAATTATTTTTACTTATTTTAGACATAGGGTCAAATTTTCCTGAAGAGATAGAAGAGCACAAAGACAAAAAACATTCTTCAGCTGCCTCCTAGATGGACCCATGTACGTGGCACTTCAAGACATGGTCTAGTGGTCATGGTAGTGTTGGGCTAATGGTTGAACTTGATGATCTTAGAGGTCTTTTCCAACCGTAATGATTCTACGTTCCATTAAATCAAAAACTATAGGAGCTATGTCTTGGTCTGAAGAGCTTATGGAGTTTTCCTCTGTGTGGGACCAAAGGGAGAGAACGAGCAGGAATTTCAGCCCTCCCTAAAACCTCTTTGAGGGTTTGGGGGTCCTGACTGCTGCTGGTGTCCCATTGCTGAAGGGTTCAGAGGCATCTGTACCACATCCAGCATCAGCTCAGTCCACACTTAGCCTTGGTGTGGGATCCTCATTAGTCTCTGGGGCCCCTACATGCTCCTCATCACAGAAAACTTACTGCAGCACACAGAGACGAGACTGGGCATATAAAAATAACAGAAGTATTTCACATTTTACCACATTTCACAGTTTTGGATCTCCGGGCTTATTTTCTACACAGCAGGGGCAATTTGCACATAATACTGGACCGTGAACATTTATGCTACATGAAGTTAAGCAGCTGGTATAAAGCCCGTAGAAATAGAGTTTTATAAAAGAAGTGCTGACACACTTTTAATTGGAGTGCTGGATGCCACAGGAGCACCGTGGCAGAAGCCTGCCTAGTTAGTGTATCTTATTTTGCAGCTTGCAGTGTCCAAGCTATAGGGCACGCCTGGCTTTATTTTTAATGCAAATTATAGCTTCTTTCCAACTGTTGAATTGCAGGTACTGGGAGCCTTGCTCGCTCTTAAAGCTGTTAGTAGTAATTCGGAGAAACTGATTATCTGAAGAGCAGGCAGATCCTTGTGGGCAGGGGATAAACACAATTGTTTGCTGTCAAGGTGGTTGAGTTTTTAAAAACATTTATTAAAACTGCTCGGAACCACGCTTGCTAAAAGTGTAGTTTGCCATTTTCTGAGTGCTTTATGTCTCTCTTGGTAAAATTCATTATAATAACAGAGTAACCGGGCTGACTCTATTTGTGTAAAACATCGGGCTCTCTGGAGATACTGGAGGGGTAGCAAAACAAATGTACAATGTCCTGATAGAAATAAAAGTATTGATCTGATGAATATTGCAGCCTAAAGACTACATGTTATTAGGGCGTAATGAAATTTGGTTGTTTTGGCTTGAGAGCCATAGCAGAGCTCCCCGTCACCATCACCACACTGAATTATTCAGAAATCACATCTTTGGTCATACTCGGATGTTTTTGAAGATACCATCAGCCTCTTTGTTTCTTGTGATTCTTCTCTTGCATCACAAATGGTCTTTTTTATCTCTAAATATCTCATAGATTCTTGAAATAAAGCCTTTCCCTCCTGCTTTTCCTGTTTGACAGAAGCTGAGGTTGTGGTTCATCAATACAGTAAATCTGGCACTGAGACTCTTGGTATTGGATCCAAAATGCCAGAGGCAAGTGATGCAAAGTGCTGATTCAATACAAACTGGCCCTCATAGTTCAAATTTATTTGGAAATTTTTTGATAGATTATAGCATAAGGTTTTCTGCTGAATCAGGCATTGTCTGTACTCCCACTGCTGCAATAAAGTTGGCATAAAACCAGCATGAACTTCATCTCGTCTGCTTTGGCTCCTTCAACAGAAACACGATCACGTGCCCACTCCCATCGCAGACCAAACGGGTGTGCTGGGAAGCCCAGGACTGCGCAGGCTGGGTGTTACCGGCAGCCTGGGATGAAACCTGTTCTATCCCAGAGAAGTGGAGGTATTTGAGGTGCCATATCCACGTCGGAGACAACTTATCCACAGAGCTGCCGTCCTGGGATGCAGGTGGTATCAGATAGGCTGTGGGTTAAGCTATTGTGGTGGTTGGCCCTTCTTGCTGACCAGTCTTTTCTTAGTCATTTCTACAATCTGCAGTTGATTTGCTGCTGGACCTGCGCTCATGCTGCTCATCAGTAGCCTGGTTCAGCAGCAGGGTTTCAGTTTGGCTGGAGCTGTTGCCATCAGAATGTGGTGTGATGGTCACTCATACGCAGCAGCCAGTCCTCCAGCCCTTTTCCCTCGGATGGGCGGCAGTGAAATTACTGGCCCTGGAGAGCACTTCCCAACTTCGTGGTGACTCAAGTGGTGCTCTCACCTTTCCTGTTCATGGACAACCAACTCACAGCGGAGGGCACCTCCCCAGTATTCCAAACAGCACCACCTCCTCTGGCTTTCCTCCCTTGCTCCTCGCCATGAAGTTGGGTGTATTTATAGCTCTAGCCACAGCTATGCTGAACTTTGGACATAGATGAAAGACCACCTGAAAGTTTCAGAAGGAAGCAGACCATCCTTTGCTGCACATGATGTCTTCCTCCCCTTCCAGCCTTGCTTTATTAGCACAAGTGCCCTTCGCTGCTATTTCACTTGAAATCAATCTCTCCAGCACTGATTGGTATGTCAGATTCCAAGCTTGCTGAATACTTTTATTGTACTGCCCGCAGGCAAAGTGGTCCCACAAAGAGCCCTGTAGACTGAGCTCAAGGTCACAGGTCCTAATAGCTTCCTTAGGATGGCTGCATACTCTTGTCTGAAATTCACTTTCAACCAAGTCTTTCTAGAGAATGAAATCCCACTCAGCTTTAGCACTGCTGAAAGATGTTGTCCAAAACAGACCATCGCTTATAAAGGACTTACCTACAGGTGTCCCTGGTTCTTCCCTACAGGGAGTAGGTTCTGGCATCAGGGAAACTTCTAAGCCAGGCACCTGTCAACAAACACACAAATTCAGTGGTTGAGTGTTATCAGTTCGACATATAAGTGGACATTTCTTCTACTGAGTCCTCTGTTCGATCCCTCGTACCGCCGCAGGCGCTGATGACACCTCTGCATCTCACTTTTCAGCTTAGCTACAGCTGGTCTCGGTTCAGCTGCAAACAGGTAATTGTGGGTGCTAATTACATCAAGCCTTGTGGGCTTCCTTTAGGAACATGTCAATGTTTAGAGCTGGGCTGGCCACTAGATGAATGACAGATGCTCTCTGTCAACAGCTCTCCTGTCCCATAGGGGAGGAGAAAGGGAATGGGGAGAGAGCCTTGGGGATTAGAAAAGAGAACTAAAGCAGCTTTAATGAATATTGTAGTAATAAAATGAAATATACCAAAATATATACAAAACCAACAACAAACCCAACCTCCCTGATGGCAATTACGTCACCATCACCACTGATGCTGTGGAGCAGGTTCTGGGGAAGTCCCAGACTGGGCTCAGCAGCAGATAGGAAGTGGATTCGGGAGCTGGATTCTGGAGCTGGGTTTAGGAACACATGGATCAGGATCGAAGGCAGAATGGGCGGAGTCCTCCTCAGATGCCAGCCATAGAAGAAGAGGCTTGATCCTCGTGATCCCTCAGCTTTGTACTGAACTGTATATGGGATGGAATCCCTCGTTGGTCAGTTTAGGGTCCCCTGTCCTGGCCGCTCCTCCCCACAGATGCACCCCAATGTGGCACATAAGATTTGGCAGTGACCTTGGTCTTCACACACCAGTCCTTGGTAGTCACTCTAAACATGGAGCCTTATCACTGCTAGAAGCAGAGACTGTCTGTGAAAATCTGCCGTTAACCTCAGAAAGTGCAGTCACTGAGAAGAGACGGAGCTGAAAAAATCTCTGAACAGAATTAGTTCTCTCTTAGCTCAAAGCACTTCAGAACAATACCCAGGCTGCTGTTCCTGTGCTGTCAGCAGTGATGTGGAGGAGAGGCCCACCCTGGACCAGAAGCCAGCAGCTTGTGTGCAGAGGATGAGCCCATCCCTGATGGGTCACTGAGAAGATCTGGAGCAACTTTGCACCAAACTACAGCCCTTGCAGCAGAAGACCAAAAACTGAAGCTTCATGCAAAAACTACCCTATGTTTGAGATATCAGAGCAGCATTTGTGTCTCTAAGACAGGGATCGGTCCATCTGGCCACCTAAGACGCAGATGTTAATGCAGCTTTTGGGCCCTAACTCTTCCCAAGACAGTATTTTGGAGTTGGTCCTGGGCTGTAGACAGGCAGTCTGGCTTCCCTTCTCCTCCATCCCAGGCTCACCCAAACTGTTGGTGCATGTGGCTCCACACACACCTCCCATCCTATATGGATGTCATTGTGAGAATGTAAATTAAAGCCATACTCCCTTTGTTCATAGCATTTAAAGTCTTTGGATCAATTCACCCACTTCTAAAGAATCCATCTTGCTTTGGAGAAATATGTAGAGATTTAAAAATAGGAAGCATTTAAACCTCTTGTACATCCTGGAGTGGATTAAAAGATCAAGACCTGACAAAAGTTTGTCAACGAGCTACATAAGGATGGAGTAAAATACTGAAGTTGAACTTTTTGTGTGGTCCCTTACAGTAACCAGGTAGCATCACAGGTAGCAGTTCTGCTCAAGCAGACCTCACTCAAGGAGAGAGGGAGTTCTGGGCAGCTGCACTTGGTGCTCGCATGTCCAAAGATATCGATGGCATATTGGGATATTCTTCTATTATGACTCTTTCCTGCTCTGTCTCTTCTAATTTGGTGCAATTTGTTTCTTTGTCTTAGTTGCCCATGTTCAATCTCACTTGTGGTTGTCTCTCAAGACACGTAAGAACAGGTCATCAATCTGGTTTATCAGACATCTTCCTTATTGCTTCTTTTTTTGTGTGTGTAACTGTTGGGTAGAGGAAAATAACTAACATTAACCTCTGGAGGCCTTTAAAATAGTATGATTGTTTTATGATACATAGAACATTATCTTCTTGTTGTTTAGGGTCATTTTAAGAGGCAGTGCACTTCACCTTTATGTTCTGACATGAGAATTTTCAGAGCAACCCCTTTCCGTACAACGTATCGCAAATGGACGTGGTGCCTCATCATCCCCACACTGCTCTCGCAAGGTTAAGTGCTTGCTCTAATGGAAACGTTGCCATGAGAAGGTGTGAGGTGGAGCCAGGAGATCAGGAGAGGCTGCCAGGATTTGGTAGTCGGGAGGTATTGTATGTCGAGGCAGAAGAATGAGCGATGGAGGATGGCAACGTGGAAAACAAGCACTGAGCAGAGCTTTTGAATATTGGATTTTTCTGGTTTGGTGACCAAGGTACAGGAAACGCTATATTAGTTTAAGTAATTACCAAATAATTTAATATTAGATTTTTGTCAAAATGAGAACAAACAGAAACAAATAGTTCAGAATAAACAAATCTGTTGGTCAGGATATGGGGAAGAGGTTATATATTTTCCAAATGTAATGCAAATGCGGGTCTGAGTCCCTTCCCACTGTGCCCGCCGTGGTGCCGTTCTCTCAGGAATTTATTTTTTAAAGAAAATATGAACTCACTGAGGCCAAGGAAAGTGGATTAAAATATTGAATGGACAGTTTAGACTTATATGGCAACCAAGATTGCCTTCCAGACAGAAGGAAAGGAATCCATTTTCAGATTGCTCCCATGGGTATTTAGAGACACAAATGCCCATGAGAAGACTCTTAGTATCTTCCATTACCTTCTGATCTAACTCTTGGAGAATTGCTACAGGATGTTGATACCCATGATAAGAATTCTCACAGACAAAACATAGGAGCTACAAGCCCAGGAGCAAACCACATCAGGCACCCAATAGACCTTCTCGCTCTCAACAGCCCCCTGAAAGGAGGTTGGAGCCAGGTGGGAGTTGGTATCTTCTCGCAAGAAACAAGTGATAGGACAAGAGGAACCAGCCTCAAGTTGCACCAAGGGAGATTTAGGTTGGGTATTAGGAAAAATATCTTCTCCAAAAGGGTTGTCAAGGCCTGGCCCAGGCTGCCCAGGGCAGTGGCGGAGTCCCCATCCCTGGAGGGATTTCAAAGCCATGGAGATGTGGTGCTGAGGGACATGGGTTAGTGATGACCTGGCAGTTCTGGGTTAACAGTTGGACTCGAGCATCTTAAAGGTCTCTTCCAAGCAAAACGATTCTGTGATTCTGAGACCCGCATGTATTGAAACTGTGTTAAAAGAAGGCCATATTGGGAAAGTTTGCACAAGGAGACAGGTAGCGTTGAACCTGCGAGCATGTTGTAGTCCCTGCGTGCCTATAGAACATGATGTTGTCTTTTGTTACATGTTCATATGCTATTTTCTCTCATTCAGTGCACAGAAAGCACAGAACTAACTGCAAGAGCAAATTCCATCTTGCTTTTCATTCAATTGGTGACTTTTAAGCCTTATTTTGTGTCCGTCATCCAGCCTTAACTCAGAACGTACCCTAAATACAGTGATAATGATCTACTATAGTCTTGATGGAGGTATCTGAGTGCTTTGGACACAGCAGTGAACCCATTTCCACAGCACCACCCAGATATGAGGACCATCACACTTTGCCCATCTTACTTGTGACCCTCCAAGATCACAGTAACAAACTATAGATGGTTAAAAATGGCATTGCTTGAAAAATTTAGCATGTCATATTCCCTCTAAATTAGGAGAAGAGACTAATTGCCGTATCTTTTTATAACAGTGGAATGCCCTTCATAGTTCTTCTGGAGTTGCCTAAATTGGGAAATCTCTGGAGGTCTCAATCTCTCTCCATCAAAGGCAGAGAGAACCTGTGGTCGTGGAGGCTCCTTAGCTAAGGTACCTCAATAAAGTACCTGGAGTTTGTAGTCCCCAGCCTGAGGCTGGCTCGGAACAACAGAGACGTGGCTTTTCTCTAGCACACTGCTGCACATCAGCTAGCCTGGGGTCAACTCCAATGTGGGAACTCTTGATCTATGTCCTTTGCAAGGCAGCACGTTGCCGTGAGTTAGTGTAACATCAGGAAGGGTGAAGTTAACTGAAATTACGGTGTGTTTTCTGGGCGCCCAGAGCATGCATGTGGACAGGCTGATCTATGGTAACTTACTCACCTGATGTAATTTGTGGTTTGTGTGCTGGGGCCCTCCTAGTCTACAGTAATGAGGTTTTAAAAAGACAGACACTTCCTCAGCTCCAAGATCTCTTGGAAATGTGTGTTTCTGATGTCTCTTTTCATAGGAGAGGCAATGTTTTCCAGTGAGTTACTATCGCTGCTCTCCAGGTCTCAGATACACTTGACTGTGTCTGGCCTGTGTACAGCAGTCACTCTTATTTATGAATGACTTCTCCCGTGCATTTTGGGGGAAAAATCCATTTCTTAGGAGTCTGAGCATTATAATGCTTTTCTATATGCTGGGTTTTGCATGTTTAGTTGACACACAAAGGGTTTCAGATAGTTGGCTGTCCTCACAGCATGCCAGGCCTGAGCTCCTTTACCTTTGTCATGTGTGGTTTGTTCTCTGACCTGTAGTGACACCAACCATCAGCCTACATCTCAATACTCAGAAACTTCCCTACCCTGGGGTTTGGAAAACTAACACACATCCTTTGGGTTTGGGGGTCTGAGGCTGGAGCCACCTCAGCTCCACAAAGGAGACAGAGTAATTCCACGTGGAGATACGTGAGATGCCAAGTTACTGACTTGAATCTTGGCAGCAATATGGCCACCAGCTTCATTCATGTGGGAGGCTACCTTCTTGACATGCCCAGGTCAGTTTGCTGTTAGCTCGATCAGAAGTGTTTGGAGATAGCCATGTCCATGCAGATAGCCCTTTTGCGGACCACTCCCCACCTGGGCAGATGGAAAGTGATGGCCTCACTCTTCATCCATGAAGATGAAGATGATAGACCTCCTAACTCTGATGGAGAGAAAGAGGCTGTGCAGGTCTCTTCAATGCAGCTGAGCTTGAGAGGCTCAGCGCGGGGAGGATGTATGTTTTACACCGCTCTTCTTTCCCACGTGCATTTCAAGAACTGGAAAGCAGGTTGTGTTTGTCCCTGCTGCTCTTCAGTGGTTGGGTTTACAGCTGCTGCCACCACTTCTTGGGAGCAATCACACCCTCTAAATCTATTGCACCGTACCTGTGGTCAGAGGACACAGAAGGATTCTTCAGGTAGGACGGAGACATTCAAACACCTCATCTTCATCCTTTGCTCAAAACACATGGGGTTCAAGGAGCATCAAAGTTGTCTTAAATGTCCTCCTTCAGTATGCGCACGCTGCACCCCTTCACAGGCTGAAAGGCTGCAACATCCAACCCGGCGTATTTAGAAACAAACGATCTTGCTGAAATATGTAATTGCAGTGAGTGGTCTTCCGTGAATTATTTAGTAGTGTTTTGTTTTTCACTCTTCTTCAAACTCAGCCCTCTTGCTTCTGTAGTACAAAGGAAGAGTCAAACTGACTACTTACTTAACTGACGGAATACATCGCTCAGGATGTCTCATTCTAAAAACCGGGGTGGGTTGGGCTTTTTTTCCAAATTATTTACACTTCAGAATGGAAAACCGGCAACATTACCATAGCATTAGATTAAATTTCCCCAGGTTAATGGGCTCAGTGTCAGGAGTGAATAATCACAAGCGCGTTGCCAATAGAGAGACCATAAAGGCACATTCCTCTCACGATATATTCTGCTCCCTGAATATATTAAAACATTTTTCCCAGTATAAAAAGGATGGAAAAAGCCTTTTGTTTTCCCCTTTTCATAGCAAATGCTCCTATCATTCGCAGCACAATGAATCCCCTGCATCTGTACCAGTCAGCTTCTATCCTTCCTTCAGGAGCCAGAGGCCACTGGGAAAATCTTTCACATGGCTAAACTTTGCTGAATATATTTAACCAGCAAATTATTTGTCTTCTGAACTAGAAGAACCAATACTCATTTATGTTCTAAAAATGGTTTGTTTTACTTACTTTATGAGTTAGGTCTGCAATAGTAGCAAAGCCAAAGGACATTTAATTAAGTTATATTTGCTTTTTCACGATCTTTTAGCTTTAGATTATAAATCATGAATCAATGAGTACTTAATTTCCTCATATAGCATTAAAAGTAATTGCTTCATAAATTCGTTTTAGTAATCCAAATATTTGCACAGAGTGCAGTACAAAGAAGTTGTTTCATTGATGAGAGTTCTCACTTCCCTTTGCCCTGTTGGAAGAAAACAGGGTTTGCTCATTTGTGGTCCAGTCCTTCATGACAGAGAAGTCTCTGAATACTAGTGGTGGTATTGCCATTAAATATTGATGTCACGTAGATTTTTTGGTCATTGAGTTCCTCGGCACTTGCATTACAGTGAACTTCTTTCCAAACTCCAGTCTGGTGAGCAGAATCTTGAGAGGAGGTCCATGATCTCGTGCAGGGCCATCAAGCAGCTGTTAGTTACAAGTAGTTCTGCTTTCTTTACAAAACCCAAACCCAGATGTGGAGATGTGCTTAGATCCTTGTATGTTAGATACTACATTTTTGGACTTGAGTTTCCGTTTAGGAACAAGTAGTAGAGAAATTCTCCCTGCGTCACTCACCATGGCAATGTACCATCTGTATAAAGAACCAGTTGCTTGAGAAGCTGTAGCTTTCTAGTCATACTTACACATGTAGAGCACATACTATGCATGCAGGTGTTGTGTCCTGCTCGATCATCAAATCATAGAATGATTTGGGGTGGAAGGGACATTTACAGGTCATCTAGTCCAACCCCCCTGCAGGGAGCAGGGACATCTGCAACTAGAGCAGGTTGCTCAGAGCCCCGGCCAACCTCACCTGGGATGGTGCCAGGGATGGGGCAGCCACCACCTCTCTGGGCAACCTGGGCCAGGCTCTCACCACCCTCAGTGTCAAAAATTTCTTCCTTCTCTCTAGTCTAAATCTCCTCTCTTTTAGTCCTCACCCCTTGTCCTGTTGATTAAGATGATTTGTTACCAGCCATTGCTGGTTTTCCCAAGTGGAGGATTATTTTACTGAGTTGGGGACAGTGTGTTGAAAATCATGGTCTATTAAAAACCAAAATGTCACAGTAGTGCAGTGGTCCAAACCATACGCAGCTCCATGAGAGCACTTGTCCAATTAAAGGCTTCCTTTGAATTGCAAAGCTTCTGATGAATTGTTTTCTGGTGGAACAAAGGAAAAAATTGCCAGCAGCTGCCGTACAGAAAAGGATCCGCTTTTCCAAGTTCTTAAAAGATGCAACCAATGCCTTGAACACCTCCCAGATGGGTTTCAGTGGGCTTTGCGTTGCTGCTTAGCCACAAAGGTGTAAGATAGTGAATGGATATTGTGCAGAACCATGCAGGAAGAGAGCTTGTGGAAAGCAGCTGAACTCCAGCATCATCTGCTTCATGCTGCTCCTAGGCACAAGGAGAGGGAGGGCATCCTGAAGAGCAGCTGTAGAGCATGAAGCACACCTGAGGTCTGGCCGGTAGGATCCAAAGCTCGTGTTCCAGCTGGAGCTGATGCAACATTTCTTTTAGACTTCATGCGCTCGCAGTCTGTGGTTTTAAATGGGGTATGCCCAACAGAGAGAGTTTTCTAGTTTTCTCTAGCTGGGCTTCCAAGGGTTTGGTCAATGTTTGTAAGTCTCTGAAGGGTGAGTGTCAGGAAGATGGGGCCAGTCTCTTTTCAGTGGTTCCCAGTGGTAGGATGAGGGGTGATGGACACAAACGGGAACCCAGAAAGTTCCACCTCAACATGAGGAGAAGTTCTTCACCGTGGGGGTGACGGAGCCTGGAACAGACAGTCCATAATGTGGAGTCTCCTTCTCTGGAGACTTTCGAAACCCGCCTGGGCATGTTCCTGTGTAACATGCGCTGGGTGACCCTAATGGAGCAGGGAGGTTGGCCAAGGTGATCTCCAGAGGTCCCTTCCAACCCCTCCTATTCTGTGATTCTGCGTTCCTGCAGGTATCCTTGTTGGGCAAGATCTCCAGGGGAGTGAGCAGCAATCTGGGCAAAGTAAAGGGGAAGGGAGGAGGAGGAGGCAAAGGAGGAGCTGCCATGGCCATAATTCCCTAGTGTCTGAGAAAGGTTTTGAGAAGGAAGTGGTTTATCTCTTTAATGGAGATGTGGGTGGCAGGGAGGGGTCAGAAAAAGAGCTGCAGGGTTAGAAACAACGGTTACACTGGAAGAAGATCTCCACTGGAGTGCAATGGAATAATCAAGATTTATTTAGAAAATATTGCTATTAAATAAACATTACAGAAACTTTCAAATATCAAGCTTATTTATAGCTTAAGGCGTGAAAACCCACATTAGTATGTTGAATTATATGAGTTCACTGCTGCCTGCTAGCTGACAGCACGTCAAATTATTTGCAAATATTTTCTGGAACAGTAACCTTGAAGGATGCCAGCACCATTCAGGGTAACCTTATCACGAGACAGGAACCAAGTGATGAGCTGAGGACGGAGGATACCGAGATTTTAGCAGCAAGCGACCTCTGACTCGCCGCCTAAAAACAGAGTTCACGTGGTACCTCCCTCAGCAGAGAAAGATGCTTTTTTGCCGCTGACATTTGCGCTGATTCCGCGCAGGGGTTTGGGGAGATGGTGGGAGCGATGTCTAGATGAGAAACTGCTCTGGGCAGGACTGGGAGAGTACATTGGTCACGTTTAAGTGGGTTTATCTCCTCCAGCCTGCAATACGGAGCTTCTGCGAGAATTCTGTAATCATTTTAACAAAGTGTTCTGTAATTGACATGAAAAAGGCAAAGTAAAATAAAAATGAATTTCTCTGTAAGCAGGAAGGTTCGCTCATTTTAACTGCAATCTGCAAGAGGGAAAAGGGGAAAAAAAAATCCCAAATGCAGGCTTTTTATGGAAATTGTGGCCTCGTTGAAATTATAAGCTTTCTGCTATTTAAATGAATAATGTTCCCTAACACAGACTATTTTCTCATTTAAAAGTCTGTTGGGGTATAATTTCATCCTTTTACTGTCTGCTGTGTTTTAACTTACAGCAGCCTGACTAAATATTGTATTTTCTATCCATCAAAAACCGCTGGTGCAGTTTGTGCAACAAGCATTTATTGCTCAATTAGAAGGCTCTGACTTTGCGACGTAGCGCTCTGCATGGATACCTACGTAGGGACCTTCTCACAGGTGGAGCAGGTGGCATGAAAATGTACATCTTGTTCCCCAGTGATGGCCAACGGTGATGGGCTCCTGAGGTGTGGGAGGGCAGAAGAGTCCAAGCATTGCACATGACCCCGGGCAAGATGCAGAGAGGAAGGCCGAGTGCCGGAATGACTGTCCTCCCTGCAAGGAAGGGATGGAGAGGACAGGCAGGATCAGAGAATCACAGAATAGTTGGGGTTTGAAGGGACCTCTGGAGCTATCTTGTCCAACCCCTCTGCCAGAGCAGGGTCACCTAGGGCAGGCTACACAGGAATGTGTCCAGGTGGGTTTTGAAAGTCTCCAGAGAAGGAGACTCCACAAATGATGAGTGACCGGCTTTATCCCACACCAAGCAGAAGAGCTGATCTGAGGGGCTGCGGCTTCAGCACCCCAGATGTTGGAGGGCTCTATTGGGCGCAAAGTGCTTCTTCCCACCAGCAAATTCAGTCCAGAGCGAGCAGCCAAGCGCCTTATATCCAAAAAGCAGTGATTTGCATGTCCCACATGCTCCCAAATCTTAAGTCGTGGCTCCCAAACCTGGTCTAAAAAGAATACGATGTGAGTAAATACATGCACTTGGGTTTCTTCAAGCTGTTTAATATGCACCTGGGTCGCAGCTTTGTGTTTTTATCCGTAGTCGCTTTATCGATGTTGTTAAAACATGCTGAGGTTCTCACATGCTCACTTGGCTGGGAGTTGGGGCTTTTAAAGAGCTCACGGTAAAATGATGAGAGCAAACAACTTGCAGCGCAAATTACCTTCGATCTTTTGAGGGCATCTTCGTTAAGCAGAAGGACACAACAGTGAAAGGTATTTAATGACAACAAAAAATGTCTTGCCTCGAAGATGCCATTAACCTTGACAAATAAGTGGGAATCCTCTAAGGCACAATAAAAATGCTCACCTGTTTCATGTCTGTTGGTCTGTTGTTTGGATACTGGTGCTGGTGTGTGCTCTGTCAGGTCTTGCAGCATTTCCAGTGGTGAGGCCAAGTGGTTTATAAAGCTTTTGGCCAAACCAGGCTTGGATTTGAAAGTCCCCATGGCCACCTGAAGGAGGCAGCCACCGGCACCTTTGTCATTATAGAATCGTAGAATCATTTTCATTGGAAGAGACCTTTAAGATCGTTGAGTCCAACCACTAACCCAGCACTGCCAGGTCACCACTAAACCATGTCCCTCAGCACTACATCTACATGGCTTTGAAACCCCTCCAGGGCTGGGGACTCTACCACTGCCCTGGGCAGCCTGGGACAGCCCTTGACAACCCTTTCTGTGAAGAAGTTTTTTCTCATGTCCAACATAAACCTCCCCTGGTGGAACTTGAGGCTGTTTCCTCTTGTCCTATCACTTGTTCCTGGGGAGAAGAGCCCAACCCCACCTGGCTCCAACCTCCTTTCAGGGAGCTGTAGAAAGCCCTTTCAAGCTGTGACTGAACTCATCAAAGCCAAAGCTGGAGTACCCTCTCTGTCCTTCTCAGGACTGTTAAGCAATGGAGTATCTTCTCCCAGGGCAGGTTTCTTTAGCACACCATAGCAGGCATTTCAGATTTCCTCACGTATCCTAGCTTTGTCCTGCAGGTTGCAGGTACCCGGTTATTGTTAATTCTTCTGGGGCTGACCTAACCCTTCTTGCCTCTCAGCTTCTCTCACTCTGGCTTCTACAGGATGCATGTCTTGAACAGACACAGTGGGTGACTTACATTGTTAGCTTATTTTTTCTCTAATTGTTTACATTTTGGCTTGACACAGCACTCCTAATGCTCTTCAGTCCACATGTCCATCTTACTAGTGCCCTTTCTGTGGCTGATCATCCACCACAGAGCTCTTGAGATGTGGTGAGAGGTAGGAAGGAGCTTGCCTTTCAATTGCCACAACATGTTGCTTAATGGTATTTACTTAGTTTCGGCTTGAAATCTTGTTCTTCCCTTGTTTATTGTCATTACTCCCAGCAGTTTGTTTCACCTCTTATCTTGCTAACATGAAGTTTGAATAAAGCCTCTTAAGAAACAGCCCAAGTACGTGATAAATAGCAGCCGTAGGAGGCCACAGCCAAGCACTTTCAATTCTTGCCTTTTCTATTTTCTATTGTTTGTACTTAAGGATACATTTTAGACTTCACCGGCCAAATCCATCCTATTCAAATGAAGTTACCTCAGAGACACGCTTGGCTCTGTTGCTTTAAAATAATAGATAATCCCAAACAGCAGGATAATTTTATGACCACTAATTACATTTGTTGCTATGCAAGCTAAGATAATGATAAGAGTAATCGTATCTCATGCTTCAGGGCATACGCTCATCACCTGTGGACGTCAGGAAGGAATTTTTCTCCCCCATGTACAGAATTGTTCAATTAACTAGATATATTGTGGTGGGTTTGTTTTCTTTCTGTTTTTTTCCTCGGAAGCATCATCTATTCGCTGCAGCCAGAATAGGTAAACCAGATTAGATTAACCGACAGGCTGATCCAATATGGGTATCCCTAAATCCCCGTACAGGAAAGTAAAATCAGCAGAGGAAAAAGAATCTGCCATCTTTTGCAATTTGGAAACGGATTGTTTTTTAAATGCCTGTAACCAACGTTGAGATAAGACGCGGCGACGCCGAGCTTTGGGCTCCCGTGTCACATAAAAACCGGTGCTGTGAGCATCCCGGTTTGAGGAGACGTGGAGCGTTGCTTTTCTCTTTTGACTCTGCGAGTAGCATCTGCATTCGAGCACCACTGGGTCCTACGGATTATGTTTGTGGCTACCCGTCACGTTGCATTAGAATAGCCAGCCTCAGCCAGAAAAGCAATTGAAAGGCATTGGAAATCTGCCTCACTGCCCACATCCAGGGAATAAGCTCGTTGATAATCCTAATATAGAGAAGATCAAATTTGCCAAGGAAATAGAAGAGATTGTTTGTATTTTGCTTCGTTCTCCTCAACTGTCTTTCTGCTCCTCACAAGACTTAATCAACAGCTAATAAACCTCAGCTTCTCGGTGCACAACAGAGTATTGTCTTTCCAGTCCTTGTGTTGGGACTGGGATTTATCTGTTATTGACTTCATCCCTTTCCTATCCTTCCCTTTTGTTTGGTCCCCATTCCCCTTCTCTCACTAGCGCTTGGTTTATTTTTATCTCTAGTGAAGCAGGTCTGCCACTTAATTAGCAGATTGGCCTCTACCTGAAGCCAAATGAAATGTAATCTCCTGCCGACCTGCATGCAAGGTAGAAATTCCAGGTCTGAAAGATTTCCACATTTGTCTGTGCTCATTTCTGGACAGAATCAGGAAACTTCCAGGTTTATTTCTGGGAGAAAATTCGGATACCAAAATAGTTTGGATTTGTCAAAGCTTGTTGGGCCTTTATGTTAATAAACCAGCCAAAAGGAAGGCATTTCACAGCAAAACAGCAGCAACTCTGCATTCATTCTGCTGGCCTGGGGTAGAGAAGAACTTAGAATCATAGAATTGTTTAGGTTGGAAAGGACCTTTAAGAATATTGAGTTCAACCGTTAACCCAGCACTGCCAGGGCACCACTAAACCATGTCCCTCAGCACCACATCTATGTGTCCTTCAAGTCCCTCGAGGGACGGTGACTCCACCACTGCCCTGGTGGACTGGTTTTGGCTGGGACAGAGTGAATTTTCTTCACAGTAGCTGGTATGGGGCTGTGTTCTGGATCTGTGCTGGAAACAGATAATTCAGGGGTGGTTTAGTCATTGCTGAGCAGCTTACACAGAGTCAAGACCTTTTCTGCTCCCCTGCCCACCCCACCAGTGAGCAGGCTGGAGGTGCACAAGAAGCTGGGAGGGGACAGAGCCAGGACAGCTGACTCCAAATGACCAAAGGGATAGTCCAGACCCTACGACATCATGCTCAGCACTATAAATCTGGGGGAAGAAGAATGAGGGAAGGAACATTTGGAGTGATGGTGTTTGTCTTCCCAAGTCAGTGGGACACGTGATGGAGCCCTGCTCTCCTGGCGATGGCCAAACACCTGCCTGCCCGTGGGGAGTGGGGAAGGAATTCCTTGGCTTGCTTTGCTTGCGCACAGGGCTTTTGTTTTACATTTGATGGTAGATGAGATGATGGACTCCTCAAAAATCAAACCCGCTCTGCCCTTTGCTGTTAGGCCAGTGTGCTGTGCAAAAACCCTGCGAGACTGAGCTACCGGGAGGAGCAGGGAAATGCCGCAGCAGCTCGGGACCAGTCGCCTTCCTGATTCTGGCAGCAGTCACGGTGAATCATGATATACGACCGCTCCTAACATCTATATACACCTGTGTTATTAGCTGTTCATAAAACTATACAGCCTACTTAAAATATCCAGCTACAGTTATTTAACTCTCTCGACTTGCACACTAAAAACGAGTTGGGAGAGGATGTCAAACACTTCTCCAGGAGTCAGCCCCACAAATACGTATCTCACAGGGCACCTGAGCTTCTGTGGGGAGTTCACCATTGAGCCAGCACCACCCAAAGAACCCCTCCTGAGTCATTTTGAGAAGAAAGGTGTCGTATCATAACCAAGTAGCCCAGGTCAGCGCAAGCAGTAGCAGCTCATTTTCATTGCGGAGCCTGCACTGCGTAAATACCTATCTGTCAGCACTCGACTGGTTTAGTTCCAGGCAAAATGACTTGCTTGCTGTCCAATCTGGCGTGCTGGCAGTGCGGGAATGCGAACAGCCAGCCCTTTGTGTTCACCTGCAGCTTTATTCCCTTCATCAATAATTGCTAAAAAGACAAGTGAAATTTTTCATGCGTTGATTCTGGAATTATATCACAGCAGGGCTTTTGTTTGATCAAAATTGCACAATGGTTTCTGTAACTTGGAACAGCATAAAAATTACATGTGCCTCATCCCAACTTGAGGAATTCCAAAAGCTGCTTGCGAGACAAGTCGTGCTCACCATATTCCTTGCGAGTTGTCCAAAAATGGTTGACCAACCTATTCTGATTCCATCAAAAAGCAGTGGCAAAATGCTCGGCGCAGTCAGGAATGCCGCAGGCAAAATTTTCCTTAGCTGAGACTTCCAGATCTAAACACTTGCAGAAAGTAAAGACACAATTCAAATGCATTAGCAAGCCCACACACTGACCTATCAGTTTTATCTGCGTATCTTGAGATCCACAGCATCCCAAATTCAGCTGTTCCCAAGGGCTTTGGCATGGGAAGGTGCCATCAGAAGTCTGCCGAAGCTGTGGGTAGTTGGTACTGATGGGGAGCACACAGCGTTTTGCAGGTTGGCTCCAAGGGCTAAGTTGCCTGTTTCTTTGAGTTTTTCTCCAAGCTCAAAAACATAGAAGCTCCACGCAGTTCCCTTTGCCTTTTTCAAGAATTCAGATCCAAAACGTTGTATCTGGTCCGGCTCTAGTTTTTCAGAGACCATTGCGAGTGGGGAGTTAACTGTGGCAGACAGAGAAAGAGAAAAGATTAGGAGGACAATTAGGAAAGTAGAGTAAATATGGAACTGGAAGAGAGGCGACACAAAAGGAATTTAAGTGATCTCTGCAATGAGAGACTAATCAGGAAGCATTTCAAGGAAGTGGAAGTTCACAGGGTCAGAATAACCAGAGAAGTCAACTTCAGCAGGAGAATTTAAGCAAGATTTCAGAAGAGGGATTGGTGGAAATTAAAGAGGAGAAAGATGGTTCATAGACTTTGGCTTCAAAGGGTAAGGAGAAAAGGATGGATTTAGCACTAGAAAAAGGAGAGAGCTAGAGATGACAGAGGAAAGAAGGGAGAAATTGGGCAACACAGAAAGAGGCCCTGGGCTTGTTAGTGTTAGAATGCATTGGGTTGGAAGGGACCTTCCAAGGTCATCTAGTCCAACCCCCCTGCAGCCAGCAGGGATGTCTCTAACTAGATCAGGTTGCTCAGAGCCCCAGCAAGCCTGGCCTTGAACGTCGCCAGGGATGGGGCCTCCACCACCTCTCTGGGCAACCTGTTCCAGTGTTCCATCACCCTCATAGTAAAGAACTTCTTCCTAATGTCTAATCAAACTCTACCCTTCTCTGGTTTAAAACCGTTGCCCCTTGTCCTATTGCTACAAGTCCTTATAAGAAGTCCCTCCCCAGCTTTCTTGTAGGCCCCCATCAGATAGTGAAAGGCTGCAATAAGATCTTGTTGGTGCCTTCTCTTCTCCAGGCTGAACAACCTCAGCTCTCAGCCTGTCTTTGTAGGAGAGGTGCTCCAGCCCTCTGATCATTTTTGGGACCCTTTTCTTTAAATCCCTGACTTCTTGGGAGGGTTCACACCGTAGTAGTAACTTGCCTCCTTTTATTTTATTTTACTTGGTGGCCAGCCAAAGACAGGAAGATAGATAAGACTTAAAACAAAAAAGAATCATGTTCAGCTCATCAAGCTTCCTTCTGAGACACCCAGAAGCCGGCAGAAAGCCATAACACCACTGGATCGTGCAGGGGGGGCAGCTCAAGCTAAATAAACCCCAACGTTTGCATATGGCAACAAACAATTCACACAGCAGCTGGGAAAATCAGTTCTCTTCTTCTTCTTCCACATGGGAAGCGACAGTACCCAGATTGAGACAGCGCTGCAGAGGCTGACGTGCTAAATGGCAATTGTTCGGCACAGGGTTCCTGCACACACCCACGTCTGGTACGTGCCGATGTTTAACGTTCACAAGCCATTAGATACATGTATATTTATGGTTTGATAATCAGCTGTCATTAACAGATGAGTAAACAACATAATGTTCATATTTAGGAGGAATATGCAAACTAAAGAGAAACTGCCAACTCCTAAGAACATTTATTTTCTCTACCCTTAATGGGGGGAAAGGAGGAGGAAATACTCGGTCTGTAAATTAATGATGGGATATTGGCAGTGCCTCCACTACGGTACAACTGTAATTATCTCATCTCAGCGCGTGGGTCTGTAGTGATGCACCCCCAGCTACTCACATCCAGGGGAGGTAGGAATATCCCCATCAGTGCACATTTCCTCAGTTAAATCATTTTTACTGTCTCTCTCAACTCACAAGAGCAGAGAAATCATGATCTTTGCAACCCCTTTTCTGCCAGGCTGGTGAAGCTTTCTGCCCTACTCCCTTCTTGTAAACCAAACAGGTTTCAGACTTCAGGAGAGGGTGGAAGCTTCTCCCCATGGGAAATGCCAGTTTACGTAGAGCTGCTGGACTTGAAGGGGATTTTCATGCAATTTTGCAGACCAAGATTTGCTGTTATCCATCAACTATGAGCAGAGGAGACCACGAGAACACATTCTCAGCCCCTCCACAAATGTCCCTGAGGTGAATATGGTCCAGATTAGTTGTCACTCTGTGGTAATATCTTTAACAATCACAGACGGTGCTTCTCATCCAAAGACACTTTGTGAAAGGTACCCTCATTCGATTTTTATGGAGGAGGGAAACTGAGGCACAAAGCAGGCTAGGATTTACCCTGAGAATGGGCAAAAGAAATAGAGAATTAGAGAATCATGGGATGTTTTGGGTTGAAAGGGACCTCAAAGATCATCTAGTTCCAACCCCCTGCCATGGCCAGGACACCTCCCACTAGACCAGGTTGCTCGAGGCCCCATCCAACCTGGCCTTGAACACCTCCAGGGATGGAACATCCACAACTCCCCTGGGCAACTTGTGCCAGTATAAGGAGAGATCAGGTCTGGAAAGAATGGTTCTTTTCTGGACATGGCTGAGAGAGCTGGAAGAAATAAAAAGGGAGGGATGTGATGAGGCTGGGAAGAGAGTCCAGTCTTCTGACCATCATGTCCCCACTCTCCTGCTAGTTAGCACACATGCTTGCAAAATGGCCTATGCATTTAGAAAGCATACAGATATTTGACAAGCAGCAGATCCACATGAACAGTAGTTTGCTGGACAATGTCAGCAACTTCCCTCTTCAGCTGATTCTTCCTCTGCCTTACGAAATGAGGACATTTTGCAATCCGTTTTGTAGATGAAAGCCGATCGTGTTCAGATGCAACAATTTGGCATGTTATCACCCGAGCGTTTTCCGCGCGGGATAGCAGAGCCTCTCCAGCTGCTAAGTATCAGTCCCTTCAGCAGACCCAAATTCACTAAGCTGGTGCTTCCTCCTGCCCATAGCCAGGCTTATTGGGGAGGATTATCCCCTTGTCCAGGGGTAATTTTCTCAAATAAATGGGTCAAAGCCTGTGCTGGCTCCCCTCCTGCAGCCCTGCTGAGTTCAATGGCTTTGCTCAGAGTGCAGACTGGTTCCTCATTTCCATCTAGATCCTCGGTCCGTGGCTGAGTAACTAGAAGTGGCAGGTGAAGCCGAAGGTTTTGGCTTTGGCTTTTGTAAAGAAGAGATGAGTGCTGCAGAACAACATATGGTACACTGCTTGGCTAAAAATGATTTAGTGGGAAACTACTGCTTTATTTCTGTCTCTCTGCAACCACATACGCTAATGTAGTGGTGTAACGATTAATCTAATAAACTGCTAATATTTATTATTAATTGAACCATTTAATCTAACAGTGGATTAGAGGAAGGCAAATGTAGGACTTAATGACTCTGCTGATTGGTATAAATTTTAACAGTGAGCGCAGGCTGGATGATATAAATTGTGTTCCCACTGCTGATAAATACCTTGTAATGGGAAGAAACTGTGCTCAGGCAGAACTTGCGCTGGCTAAGAGGGGTTTTTTGTTGTTGTTTTAGTGAGCATTATAGGGCTTAACTCCAAAAAATGAGGCTACTCTTTTTCACCGGTGGTTTATTATACTAACAACAAAGAAAGCACTTATTAGTGGTGTCTGCTTAACAGGAGAGGTCATCTTACATCCAAACCAGACCCTGGAATAGATGGAATAGCGCTGCTGTGATAAACTGAAGTGCCGGATAACAAACTGTAATTATCTCGCACTCCTGACCAAATCCTCCGTGTTGTCTGCAGATCCATCATTGCCAGGGCTCTCTCTAGCCCACCCACTGCTGCGAACAGCTCCAAATTCCGAGTTTGCTATAACTGGAAGCAAGCACGCACCCACATCTTACAGCAGACAAATATCTGCTTAGTGCTAAATCTTGTTTCCCAGACACTGGTGCCGGGGAGTTTAGGAATATTTCGGTTTGGACTGGAGAGAGGCTTCAGCTCTGGTACCTTTCAAGCCTTTGCAGTCAGAAGCAATGGCTGTATCCTGCGGGGAAATTAATGGAAAAGCCCAAAGTTCCTAATGGGACGTATCTTGCTCTAAGCTCTTGGAGGACCTGAGCTCATAGACTTCATCATTGTGACATTATGGGCTATAGACAAGCTATTTTTAGAGGTTTCTTTAAAATTTGATCAGTTATAATTTTCCCTTTATGGTTATAATTTTCCCTTTCCTATGAGCTCTATAGCTAATGCGATAACTCTTGGAAAGATGGCAGCACCCTTTCTAAGGGGGGGATGAAGAATACTCCTAATGAAAAGCATTCTTACAAACATTTGCAAATTAATTTTTTATTTTAATTTTTGCTTATACGTAGGACATATGGTGATGTTATGTGGCTCGCAGGCATCTGATCTTCCGTCAGTTATTGCAGTGGTTCCAAATTTTGCGCTGAGAAAGTGCTGATGACATCTTCCAGGTCTGATATAAAATCAAGGGTATGTTGTTATTCTTGGCTCTCCTACCTTAGGCCTCCACGAGGCTTGACGTTAGCAGAAAGAGTCTGGTTCAGTCTAAGTCTTCTAGCACCAGCAGAGACCAAAGCATGGAGGTCATCTTCCATTTTGTGTGTCCCCTCCCCTAATTTGCTCTCCATTTTCTACAGCTGAAGGAAACATGCCCTGTGTTAAAGAAACTAGAAACCTATCTTCCCCTGTTTGGGAAATCCATCTCTCTTTTTTTCCATCTCCTTCTGGTAACCGAGCTGGGAGAAAAGCTGTTTCTTACCCTCATGGCCTCTGCAGGTCAAGGAAAGTAAGAAATGGAAGAAACAAAAACCTGAGGGATGAATTCAAGGGTGCCAGAGCCTGGCTCAGGCTGCCCAGAGAGGTTGTGGAGTCTCCTTCTCTGGAGAGATTCCAAACCCGCCTGGACACAATCCAGGGCAACCTGGTCTGCTTCAGCAGGGGGCTTGGACAAGATGATCTCCAGAGGTCCCTTCAAATCCTCACCATGCTGGGATTCTGTGATCTTGTGAATTAGAAGAAAAGAAAGAGTTGTTGGAAAGATTAAAGCAGGGTGGAAAGAAAGGAGGAGAACCTCTCCAAGAAAGAGGTGACTTCCTGGCTTGCTTACCATGACGGATATAAACGTGCTAGGAATTTTGACTTTATAAACTTGCCACGGTTAGGAGCTCTCTTGTTCTCACTGCAGCGTGGGCTCATCACCCTACTGACAGAGCTACACTGACTTGCATTTCCCACTGTTATCCCACCCCTCCTGCCCTTCACACTCCCAAAGCAGCTGAAGCTGGAATGATAAACGCAGCTAAGAGAGTCCGATGGAAAAAGTGAAGGGAAAGAGTTCAGCAGAAGGACAGACATGTTAGAAAGACGATGCAGAGAGGGACCTAAAGCAGAGGAAGCTCTGATATAAAAAAAAATTATCAGGATTTGAATATGGAAATCTGAGAAAGAAAAGACTCAGCAAAGTGTCCTCGGTAGCAAGTAGTAGCTGTCAAATCGTGTTTTCTGAGGAATCTTCAGAAAAAGACAAGGGGGTGCAACGTGTTAGTGAAGGTGTTGGTGTTCAGCCGGCACGAATGCTTTAAGTTGAAGTGCCTGCTGCTTTGGCACAAAACCCAGATGCTCCCTGCATCCATGTTGTCCTTCTGGCAGTTAATATAAGCGTGACTCAAACTCACCAAAATCACTGCAAAGGATCTACATATAAAGAAGAAATTGTTTACCCTGAGGGTGGTGAGAGCCTGGCCCAGGTTGCCCAGCGAGGTGGTTGATGCTCCACCCCTGGAACCATTGCAGGTGAGGTTGGCCGGGGCTCTGAGCAACCCGCTCTAGTTGCAGATGTCCCTGCTCCCTGCAGGAGTTTGGACTAGATGAGCTTTAAAGGTCCCTTCCCACCCAAACCATGCTGTGGTTCTATGACCTTCCTCACTTGGCTTGGGGTGAGTCCTGCAGCAAAGACCAGTTCCCTGCTACAGAGAGAAGCAGCTCTGAGGGCAGAGTCTCTCACCTGGGAAAATCTAAACTACAAACCAGTTTTAGGAACTGGTGACAAAGGAAACGAAACCACAGCTCGTGGCTGGCCCAACACAATAAAGCAGCTCAGCACCTGGTGCTAGCAGTTTCGCTAAATGCGGATGTAATTTATTGAGCATCCAGGTCTAAGCCTGCATCTCCTTCACCCATGGAAGTTGCTAAAGGTCTCCTGACCTCCATGGAACCATACTGATTTACACCATGGCTCCCTCCTAACAGTGGTGAGAGACCTCTCAACCAGGCTCCTCTCTTCTTCCATCTCTGACTGGTATTTTGCAGGTGTTTTCTTGCTCCTAATGCTCATTTAGGTTGCTGGGTTGTTTCAGTTTTTGGTTCTTCTCCTGTCCAGCAACAGACTGGGGCTGTAAAAATTTCCTTTCTTGTTTACTCAGCAATTTTAAAAGGTGGGGAAAACCATGAGCAAAGAATCAATGCATGCATCTAATAGTTAAACACAAAAGTCATTCTTAAACAATACTTTTATTTCACTTTTAATGAGCGACCGGGAACACCACTGCTGGGTTTTTAAGGCCCATAAGGTGTTAGTACTCTTGTTATCTCGGATGTTCATGGTCTCTCGCACACCATTTATGCTGGACATTATTTTTGACAATGCAGTATGGCAAATGCCTGGTCTGGGATTCCTTGGAATGAATAAAAGATTTATAGTGGAAATTCTACAAGTAATATCTTGTTATAATACATTTTTGTGCTAACTGCAAGTGACAAGTGATTGCTCAAACTTGTTCCTGCAGCTACCAGGTTTTCCTCTTTAATCCTATATTAGTTCTACAGAAAAAAAAATAGGAAATACAAGGAGAGAGGCCTTTTCATTTATTTTATCTTGCCTCTATAGGAATATTTTCATGGTAAATTCAATATACTTTGTCCGAAATGTAAATGGAATGTTCAATATATTTTTAACTCAAGCACTGTTTAAACATTAAAATCCTCTTTTGCAAATGCCACTGTGATAGAGGTTCAAGACTTTGCAGGGGCTTAATAACTTAGTGAGAGGAAAAGAGGCCAGTTTTGTAGCTAAGACTTGGTTTTAGAGGCTTCAGTTCCTCGCTCTGCTGCGGGCTGCCCATGGCACCGGGTCTAAGCTGCTCATTTCTGTGTGGTTCATCTCCCTGTCCATGAACTGGACGCTGTGTAACGGGTGCTCTGCAGTCCACGGGGCAGGGAAATAAAGGGGGGTGTTAAAAAAGACTAGGCATAGGCAGGAGAACTGCAGGAGGGCTTCCATGTAAATCATGGAGGGGATGGTGAAATCTTTCTTCTTGGTGATGTGACAACTGTATTTTGGGGTCATGAACGTAGAACTTGGGAGCTTGTGTTCCACTATCACTTACGTGAAGTTATGAGGCACCGTTTGGGCTGTGAATTAAAAAAATTCTTTCAATGAGAGCAGGAAACCGCAATGAAGTTTGAGACTGGTGACGTGGCGACGTGTCACTGCAGATTGCGGAGTATTTGTATGGGCAGTGCGAGGCAGGAAAGGTCCTTGTGCACAGACAGTGCAGACACTGCCCCAGCCTTCCTCACCTGGAGTAGAGATTGCTAAGAAATGTTTTCAAGGGATGTACAAGAACCTCCTCAAGTGTCCATTAACAGCAATCTCTGTCCAGACTAAATTTTCCTCCCAAGCCCAAGGCTGTTTTGGCAGTTTATGCCCTGAAGGTTCACTCTGCATCCCCTCAGTCCTGTTTCCCACTCTAATCTAAACACAGGATGTTATCTTTATTACGGCTTCCCGAAACTTGCAGGGGATTTTATTTAGAGGAGCACTGGGTTTGGAGGAGCGCTTAGGAAAAGAAGTGAAATAGTCCAAGGTGATGTAGCTGGTCACTCAGGGAGCGGTGAGCAGCAGCTGAGTAATACCTGGCTCCATGCTTGGCTGGCTTTAGCAAGCCTCTCTGTTCTGGGCTAGAAAAACAGTTTCCCATCCAAAATCCAGGCAGTGTTGAGGTTCTTTGCTGAGATTGCCAAAGGTGCCCATTTGGGTACCGGTGATGGTCTATGTGTGGATGGCTGCTTACCAAAAATTGCACTGATAACACCTGCTGTGTCTGTCAGCTTTTATAGCTACCAGATGTAACTGGATTTAAGTGGTGACACAGGAGTACGAGACAATCTGCCTCTTAAAATGGGATCTTCTGGACACAATAAAAACTTCTGAACCTTGGTCTCTGTCCTTTTGTTAATCATCCCGCTGGTTTCAAGATTCCTGTCTTTCTTTGGGATTTCTCACTGATTTATTCCCACCAGGACAGCTCACATCACCATTTCTTTCGGTTTCCTCTCCTTCTACATTCTTCTTGTCAGACCTGGTACCAAAATTTTCTTCAAGCCAAAGTATTTCAAGAGCCATTAGCTTTTTCTCGCTAGCCTGAGTGTTG
Source organism: Eurystomus gularis (assembly GCA_013400335.1). NCBI lineage: Eukaryota > Metazoa > Chordata > Aves > Coraciiformes > Coraciidae > Eurystomus > Eurystomus gularis. The sequence continues at coordinate 608,672 of VZZY01022474.1, forward strand.
CAGCAGTGGATTGTATTGTCATCGTGTCTTGCTCATTACAACTAAAAGCTGGGCTCACTGGTTGTACGGATTTATTGGTTCCTAGCCAAAATCAATCTGTGCATATGTTTATCGTGCTGAGACACAGTTACTTGTTTTTTAAAGCAGTAGTTTGTCTGACAGCTTGTCTCGGCGTCCTCTGGATAATATCAATTCGCTGTAGATAGACCTTCCGACTGAGTCACAAATGCTTCCAGCCCACCGGAGTCAGGTCGGAGCCTGCTCACCATCAGTGAGTCTGTATTCCTAATACACTCCTCTCGGGTCTCTTCTCAGAGCCCCGTCTGAAGTTCAGACACAGAAACGCTGGCCCAGATTTCTCAATCCCCACATTGTTTCTGCTCTCTCATTCACATCTTGTAAGTCTGCTTTTGTGAGCAACACAAAAAAAGCAGGCAAAGCAATGGATTAATGAGGTTCACCTTGCTCAGCAAGGAGCCTGCCGAACAGCAGTTTTTCCAAAAGCAGCAAATGTTGTCCTTGATCTTGGTTTCATCCCTTTTGCATGGCTTTGTTTGATGTTGTACGTTAGGAGAACCATCAGTTCACTTCCAGACTAGTTTTGGTGCATGCAGCAGGAGGTACAATCAGCCTTGTCTGTGGAGAATCCACTGCTGTGGATTCCAGGGGTAGTAGCTGAAAGACAGCTATGGTTAGGTCTTAGATAGCTCGGACTTGGCTTCTCAGAGACGTTGAACGGGATTTCAACCTCCTTTCTCAGGCAAGTGGTTCGGAATATATCAGAATAACCTTGCAGTGGATATTTCTCTATTTGTTCGGCTTCAGACCGCAGCTGAAAGCACTGCTGGAAATATGCTTTAGCCAAAGATTGTTTAGGTCAATTGTTCCTTCTGGTATTAAAGTTATGAATCATTTTGGCATCAAGGTGTGACCTTTCCTCTTTACACTATTATGTCACCAAAAAGAAGGCAGAAATGGAAATAGGAAGATGATTGCAATAAATTTCTGACCACTGATATAATGTCTCGTGTGCACTACGAGTATTGCACTCGTAAACCTCATCCTCCCTGGCACAGATCCACACTAAACTTTTTTTGTTGTTTCTACTAACAAAATCCTTCACTTTTTTTCCAGCCCAGCTTTCTCGGCATCATAAACCACCTGCTGGAATGAGTTCTCTGAAGTGACAGCGCAGAGATTTCCATCCAAAACCGATACAGGCAGTCCGAAAAGCTGCGCTCCCGCAGTGCAGAGTCCCCACAGGAATGATCTTTCCAAACATAATGGTTTGATGTTGCTCGTCCAGAGGCGATAGTGAATAAAAACTTTTGAAAAATCTGGACTGTAGGGAACGGTGAGGGAATAAATATCAGTTCTTGATCTGTATCTGCCCTGGAAACAGTTAAATTTGCAGAGCAGAAACTCAGTGCTCATTATTTACTACAACTCTAATCTCTCACTAAAAAAAAAAAAGATTTTCCCCTAAAAAAAAATCTCTTGAAATTAAATTTGACACATTGGAGACTGAAATAAACTCAATTTCAAATAAAATTGTATCTTTGAAACAATATACATCAAAATACGGAAGAAAATTGCAGGGAGATGGGATTAAGCTATTTCCTGCATGGAGCGATAGCGCTGCAGCCCTGTCAGGAGCTCCTCTCCAGGATAATGTGGTTGTTCACCATGAAGCAGAGCTCCTGGAGGACGCTGGTCCCTCCCTAACCTGCCAACTGAAGCGGGGTTAAAAAATATTGCTACCAGGAAATTTGTCACCTCCTATTTAATCTTATTTTAGTTTCATTGAGTTCCAGCGGACAGCGTTACCCTGGGCTGGTTGCCCCAGGTAAAGACCAGCCCCCATGGACACAGCAGTGGGGTTTTGGATGCTCATTGGGCTTTTAGGAGAGGGAAAGATTGCCCGGAGAAGTGATCGATGTCCCATCCCTGGAGACATTCCAGGTGAGGTTGGCCAGGGCTCCGAGCAACCTGCTCTAGTTGCAGATGTCCCTGCTCCCTGCAGGGGGGCTGGAGTAGATAACTTTGAAAGGTCTCTTCCTACCCAAACTGTTCTGTGATTCTATGAAAGATGCTTTAGTTGATAGCACTTTGCTCAATGTGAAAGGCAAGAAGAGTGGGAAGGGAGGGTAGCAGATGTGGGGCTTGAGAAAGGGGTGCACAGTGCTCTGCCTAAGCATCTGGATGGAGGCGGTTAACCCCAGAGCTACCTTACAGTTCATAATCTTCAGCCCCTCTGTTCAGGACAGGATGGAGAGTGCCCTGTCACCTTCCTCCCATATTCTCCTCAGACACCCTTCCTACAGAATTGGTCCGTTATCAGGATTTAGCGTAGTGTAAACAACTCCTCCCTCTTGCAAACCACTTCTCCCATTAATCTGGAAGATTTTACAGTGTCTCGCTATGGGTACCAGTGCACCGTGGTTTTCCTGTGCCATTGTGAAAACTCTTGGGAACGTCGAAAACAACTAGCTCTGTGTAACAGCAATCCTCGTGTCAGCATTCCCAGACCTCAGCACTATTCCCCACTAACCTTTTCAAAGAAAGAGAAGTCATGTCATTTCTTGTCTGTGTGCAGGATGTGTCTGCACCTTGGGGTTGTGAAGATGTGCTCTCCTGGCCATCGTAGCGGTGCCAATAAAAGCCACAGGCATGGTTGTATCTCCTGAACCGAGCTGGTGATGGTGGGAGGGAGCTGGTATTGCTGTGATAGTGTTCAGATTTGGACCCCTCACTCACTCCAAGAAGGACACTGAGAGGCTGGAGCTTGTCCAAAGAAGGACAATGAAGCCGGGGAAGGGTTTAGGGCACGAGTCTTGTGAGGAGCAGCTGAAGGACCTGGGTTGTTTAGCCTGGAGAAAAGGAGGTTCAGGGGAGACCTTCTTTCTCTTGACAAGCCCCTGAAAGGATATTGGAGCAAGGTGGGGGGTCGGTCTGTTCTCCCAAGGAAGAAGTGATAGGATAAGAGGAAACAGCCTCAAGTTGTGCCAGGGAAGATTTATGTTGGACATGAGAAAAAACTTCTTCACAGAAAGGGTTGTCAAGGCCTGGCCCAGGCTGCCCAGGGCAGTGGTGGAGTCCCCATCCCTGGAGGGGTTTCAAAGCCATGGAGATGTGGTGCTGAGGGACGTGGTTTAGTGGTGACCTGGCAGTGCTGGGTTAACGGTTGGACTTGATGGTCTTGATGGTCTCTTCCAACCCAAAGGATTCTGTGACAGGACAAGAGGAAGCTCCCTGGGGCAGCCACATCTGCAGGCAGCGTGCTTTGCCACAGCACTTGCAGTGGGAGAGCATTCCTACCCGAGCCTGCCTTTCAATTATTAATAAGAATTGGGCTTTCTTCTTAAAAGTGAAGGATGTGATTCATGTTGAAATTCCTATTCCATCTTTGCTCCCAAAATGTCAATATTTTGTGATGTTTTATTTTTTGATGGCATGATACATATGGCTCACCATTCGACTATGATAAAAATCTGAGAATTACATCATTTTTCGATAAAAGAAAAAGAACTAAAGCATGCTTACTGTAACTTCTGTTTAACTGTTAGTAGAGGACTAATTACTGTGAACTTTCATATCATGATTTCATTTTTTTTTTAAAAAAAATCTATTTATAATCTTATTCCTGTATTTTGACTAATCAAATAATTTTCAGTAATTAGTTTTCAGGATTAATAAAAGTAAAGGGAAGAAGCCATGGGAGACTAGCTCCATATTTTAAGCATGCATAAGGACTTACTCCCATTTGACTTAATATTCTGTTTGCAACTATTCCTGGGATAAAATTAATACATAGCAATATTATCATTATCTTGAATTTACACAGTGCTTTGGATAGACCCAGCTCCTCTGCTGCCCATGTTGGTGCCAGCATCACCTGGTGGGCACAACATAGAGATGGTTCCTCAGTGGCTCTTCACATGGAAGGACACCACTGAGAGAGCTCAGCAAGATGCAGCCAGCCCCAAGAGAAGCTACACCCAACAGGAAGCTCTTCCAGCTGATCAGCTCCTGGTTGATATATCCCTGGCCTCACCCACCACCCCAACTATGACCACCTGGGTGAGGGCAGAGCCACAGAGACACAGGTGGGCCAGGTTCTGCCTCTGGAACATGAAGCCAATAAGAAAACAAAACATTCTGCTGGGTTGTGGGTCATTCACAGGTCAGCTCCAACTTGAGGCCCACAACTTAGACCCCAGCACATGTAGTCAATAGGCTTTGCGTAGTGCCTTACATAGTTAGTCTCTATTCCTGCTCCATGGCATTTACTTTCTAAGCAACAGTTGTTAATGGATTCAATATTTGCTGAATTAATTAAAACCCATTTTCAGTTTGATCAAATAATCTTGCAGTTGCAGGAGTTCTATAGTGAAAATAGCTTGTGGTTCTTTAAGGTCAATATCCAACCTTTTAAGACTTGTTCATCTAAAACCGTTGTTTATGCAGAAAAGAATTTTAAGAGGTGTGCATCTTTAGCCAGAGTTTTCAATGAGTATGTGCAAGACAGCTTTCGTACAGCCCAGCTCGCTATTGCAGCCATCAAAAGGTCATGTGTTGTCATACCGTGACCATTATTTGGTGAGGCAATATATAAAACACTCCTAAAATAAGATGATCTTGTGCCACTTCAACATCTGAACCACTGCAAATATTTAGAAATGTAGTAGAGCTGGGGGAAAGAACATCCAAATGCTTGCAATAAAAGAGCAGGAGTGGTCGGCCCTGATCGTGGTGATATTTTTACCCTTCAAAGTGCTTTCACCTGGTACATTGAAAATGCTTCTCACAGAGAAAATGCCACCAGCTGTCATTTAGACGTAGTCGCCGTGTTTGTCAGCGGGCATTTACAGCACAAGGCCACTGCTTCTTCTGCTTCCAACATGTGGACTTCCCAATGATGCAAATGTGAGTTACACCAATAAAGAGGCAAGATTCGTCACTTAAGACCAAAGATTCTCGTAGCTCAACATCTCCTCTAACAGTGGCCAGCAGAGGATGTTTGGTGAAAAGGAGAAAGTAGAATAAGAGCAAGCAACACTGAGTCATCTTTCCTCTAGAATATACTCCCAGCTTCAGGGGAGTTTTAGGGACCTCCACAATCTTACTATTAGAAATTATAGTCCTAAATCACTTATTTTCATGTCTTATGGGCAAACAAAACCCCCATAATCTGTTTTGCATTTTGTTATGATGTTCCACCAGAGAGTAGAGCAACTAAATACCAGAGTCCTGCAGATAGAAGGTGCTATTGACCTACGGTGCTTTTCATACCATCTGGTGCATGTTGCAGCTGCAGCTTTGCTCTGAAGAAATGAGAGTTGCAGCCTTTGCAGGGGAGCAAGTGTTTATTGACTCTGGTTGTACAAGGACGTGCAGCAAATCCGGCCATCAGCATTTGCCCCAAGCCCTGCTTGCTTTTGGGACGCTGCGTCATTTCTCCTACCGTTCACACCCGTGTGCGTTGCTGTACTTCAGAGCAGTGCATCGAGAGATGACCAACGTCTTTCAGATGCTTTCTGTCTCCTGTCTTCCCTTGCATAAGCAGCGCGGTGTTTTATTTGGAAAGGTTTTGTGTTTCTGTTTCTAACATACATGCTTGTTCTGGGTCCGTGTAGGGGTTCAGGGCAAGTCCCCACGGAAACAGAACATGTGCTCTCCCCCCTCCCTATCCCTTCGTTCCCCCCCAGACAGGTGGGCAAAAAGGGAGATCAGGAGTTAAAAGAGAGAGACTTTGCACTGTATTNTCTCGTACCTTCAGTACGGGTCTGTGATTGCTGTTATTTCCTGTGGGAGCCAGCTGTCAGAATCATCTGCCATAGCATTATGTAGTGACTTGCAAAGATAGTGTACCTGGGATTGTGGGTGTTACCAGCCGTGCTGGAACCTTAGGCCTCGTAGCAGAGATAGTTGGGGAAAAGACCATGTCCAAGTACCAGAGTGCAAATCAGAGCCAGCCTCTTCTCTTCTTCCATACAAATCACTTCTGCTTAGTTAGGTGTATCTTCCCATCCGTTAAGCTTCACAAATTCCAGGAATAGGTAAGGAATTAGTATCCCAGATTTACATATGTGCCATGGAGAATCCATTGTCCAACGTCACATGGGAAATAAAATACAGATTTCCTGACATCCGTGAGGTTGTCCTCTTAGCCAGTCAGCAACCTTGGCTTATACGAGCATGACAGAACAGGATGGATAGCAAAGTTGCCAGTTCCTATAGAAGATTCCCATAAATACACCAAGCTCCTCAGGTCCCACCCTCTGCAGTGCCTGCCCCAGTGAAGCCAGGAGATTGCACCCGGTAATGAACGACCAGGAGCAGAACTTCGCCCTAAGGATGGACATTTATCTCGTTAATTATTAATTGATCAATTTAAATTTTCAGCTATGTTCCCACTGCAGTGATCTGGATGGATTCACACTTGCCATGGGTACACAAGGCACACGAAGAAGCTTTTGCCTTCACGAGCAGGTGAAAGAGGGATCTGTTGACTAAGCATCAGCCTCTGTGGAATGACGTGGCCATGGGGAGAGGAGAAGAGGTTTTAACAGCAAAAGACGGATATCAGGGGGTTTTTTTCATCCCAGCTGAAATATTTAGAGATCCTCCGTTGATTTAATAGGCCCACCGGTTTGATGCAGGTGAGACAAACCAGAAGGGCAGCAATGATAAAAACCGCTGATCTTGATAAGGTAACTCCGGGTGCTCAAAGCCAGCTAAGTGCTTTTCCCTACCCTGCTGCACAGCCGGCCCTGTGACGGGAGGAGCGGAGCGGGAGAGCGAGACAGCGATCACCCGAAGGAGCAGAGATGATTAAAATCGTAGAATCATAGAATCATAGAATGGTTTGGATTGGAAAAGACCTTAAAGATCATCTAGTTCCAACCCCCTGCCATGGCAGGGACACCTCCCACTAGACCAGGTTGCTCAAAGACCCATCCAGCCTGGCCTTGAACACCTCCAGGGATGGAGCATCCACAACTTCCCTGGGCAACCTGTGCCAGTGTCTCACCACCCTCAGAGTGAAGAATTTCCTCCTAATTTCCAGTCTAAATCTACCTTCTTCCAGTTTGAAGCCATTACCCCTCGTCCTATCACTATAAGCTCTTGTAAGAAGTCCCGCCCCAGCTTTCTTATAGGCCTCCTGCAGATACTGGAAGGCCACAAGAAGGTCCCCCTGGAGTCTTCTCTTCTCCAGGATGAACAAGCACAATTCTCTCAGCCTGTCTTAGTAGGAGAGGTGTTTCAGCCCTTGGATCATCTTTGTAGAGCTCCCTTGGCACACATGGTGATGGTGTTAACAAGTTTCTTCAATGCCCTTGTGCTCTGACTTGATTCTGGGAGGCTACTTGCCGGAGCTGCGGCGTGCCTCTTGTAATGGCACCAGTTTGTTAATAGAGAGATCTAGAAACGCTGGCACCCTCCCTCCGTTTTCTAGTGAAGAGATAGCTACAGCCTAAAATCCACGGTGCTTCTCTGGCTGGCACCAAACTGGACGAGGAGACAGATTTTGAAGCTGGTGTGAAGGCAGCACTCCTGTCCCAGCTCTCGGCTGGCTGGAGTCACTGCGACGGGGCGGTGGGAGGAAGCATTTATCCTCCTGAATAATGACCTGTGTGTAACAACAGGCTTCGCTCTCCCGAGCTCTCTATCTGCAGTCTTTCAGCAGCATTAAATTAACTGGGGAGGAATCTGCAAGCGTGTCTGGAGAATATATAGGAGAAGTTCAAAAGTTTAGCGTGCTGTCAAGGCTGCGTGCTCGCTCTACGTATGGAGAACAGCTTCTAGAGAAACAAGACCTTCCTGAGACACCTGCTGCAAAGATAAAAAAGAAAAGGAAGGAAAATGATGATGCTCTTCCTGAAGCTGGCTCTTGGTTTGGATCCAGCTACTTCTGTAGGTGCTATTGCAACCGTTTGCAGATTTCTCCTTTTCATCATCAATGTCCAACCTGCTATAAAGGGCAAATACTCCAGGTCACAATTTTTAATGCTTGTTAGAGCAGAAAAGGAATAAGGAGAGATGAAGAAATTTCAACAGAATCCGTACACTCAACGTGGTGTGTCAGGATAGATTGTTACATTTGCAAAGCATTGATTTTTTTTGTATTTTTTTTTAAATAAAAAATGAAGTGCATGCTGTTATGGGAGATCGAGGGATTGGATTTTTCCAAAGCTTCTGCATGTTTATGTGAAAAATCATGTGGAATATATGATGGACTCTGAATGCTGACAACTGATACGCCAGCAACAACTGGAGCCCAATAATCCCACGGTACTTATGTAAAATTCCAGCAGAAACGGGTCCTTAAAAACTAATCTCGTGAACTTAATTTTACACCAGTTTCCTTATCTAGAAATTTACTGGATTTTAACTGAAGATGACTTGGGTATGCACTCTACAAATACAGAGTAGACATCTCTTTTTTTGTAGATATTTCACTTTGAAAGCTTCATTATGGTTTGTTACGCTACAAATACCCATACTGGACATTGCAGTAGAGTAGCTAGAGGACTGAAAATTCACACTGACTATTTTACAAGCCTAACGGTGCCTTGAAATTCCTACAGTCTAGACAACTGTTTGAAGAGGACGTCAAACCCAGTTAGGGTGAAGAGACATTGCTGTGGTGAGACGGTGGATTTGTGGCTGAGCTAGGAACAGACACAAGGTCCTACCTTCTCACTCCACACTGTGTATGTTGGACCATATGAGGTGGCCCTTTGGGACAGATGTGTTTCCTTGGACTTTTTGATTTGTACGTTAGCTCTTTGTACATTTGGGGTCCTGCAAAAAGGAAAGAAGCAACTGCTCTCAGAGGTGGGCTTTTGCAATAGCAGCAGAAGCCACAGAGCTCTGCTTTCATTTTAACATCACTGTTGATAAATGTATTCTGATGGACTACTTGGTTTCTCATTCATGGAGATATTTAGTACATTCCTTTAATGACTGGTGATGCACAAATCGGTTTTAATATCAATAATGAACAATTTGGATGGCATTCAGATACAAGATCTGCCAAAAAAAATTTGCTACATGTCAGGATTTATTGAGCACAATACAATGAGGTTGCCAAAGAGGCTGGAGTTCCTTCAGCAGGAAAGTAAACAGATGGTCCCAGGAAAGTGAGCACATTCTTAAACACTGAATTGCTTTTGGACAGAATGGAGTCACATCTGCCAAAGCTTGCTGGCCAGAAGTACGGCGGAAGGGAGCCATCAGAAACTAATGTGACATTCTTCAAGCTCTTTCACTTAATATTGATATTAGTAATCTAACAGGAATGTTCCAGAATTGCCAGGTGTCCATTTGGTTGGCCAATTTAGGGGAAGGAGACATGATTAACAGTTAGTAACGGGATACACATATGCACTGTGGTCTGAAGTGTGCAGTGCTAAATATATCCTTTTAGGTCATCCATGTCCACCTGGCCTGGAGCTAAAATGGTAGATGCTTCTCATTTCAGATAATCTGTTTCTGATTTCTGCTACCAGAAGCCAAAAGATAATCTTGGAAATGTGCATGTCCCTCTGAAAGGCTGGCTTTGAGAGAAGACACCAGATCTGGGAGTGCACAGCACAATTGTTCTGGAGATCTTGTCAGACTTAGCACAGTCAGGGGTTCAGGATTTGTGCTTGTGCAGTACTTTGTAAATACAAACTGCAGGGCAAGGGAAAAGTCTGATTTGGTCTTCAGCTGCATTTGAACAGCAGAGTGGGAAATCATCCAGGGTAGTACTGTATGTGAGGAAGACATGTCCTCTGGTTCAAGCAGAGTCTTCAGAGATGCAAGTTTCTGGCTCTTGGACTAGAGTAAAAAGGTCAAAGAGTATAAATGTCATTAAATTTGCTCCACAGCTCAACTTCCCATCACAATACTCGCCTCACAGAACTTAATTCACTAATAAATACGAAAAGTGAGGTGCTTGTAGGGAAGGATTTGTAGGAATGCACTAAGCGGGCACCACTGCGAATCACAGGAAGAAATCACATCACTGGTGTGGTAGCAGAGGTTGGCTGGAGAGCTGGGACCTCTGTCAGTGGTTGAGGTGAGACACACACTCAGTGGGTTAGACAAATGGTGGACCGTTGAAGAAATATTAAGGTGGAGTTTGAGACTGGCACCTCTGCATGTGCAGAGGTAGCGTATCAGTGACTGCTGTCAAATGGAATTCATTCCTTCTTGCATACAACAAACAAACAATTTCACCTTATTATTTCCTACCTCAGAGCTGGCACGTGGAGCAGTGACGCAACAAATCTCACACAGACCTTGAGAGTCATCGCTCATGGTTAATCAGTTCTCAGATGAAACCAAGAGAAGTGGGAGCTGTGAGCTTCATCTTATCCCTCTTCTCTGCACCTTCCCATCAGCAAGTCTGGGTACACCTCTGGGTAGTTTCAGACTGGTAGTGCGTGTTTCCTGGGTACTGGGAAAGGGGAGAGGGCTGGTGTCTTTGCTCCGGGTGAGGTTTCTCCCTGAGCAGAGGTTGCTGTGAATTGTACCTGTCCCGGAGATCTTTGTGGTGTAGCCATTCTGCATGCTCTGCCTGTTCTGCTGGGTAGAGTTAACGATGTCTTAGATAATAAAGTCTCTTGCCCTGACTACCCTATATGTATTATATGAAGGGTATATATGTATTTAGGTATATATGAGGGGCATATAGGTGTTTGGACCCTCACTGCAAGAAGGACATTGAGGGCCTGGAGTGTGTCCAGAGAAGGGCAACGAAGCTGGTGAAGGGTCTAGAGGGTGGCTGAGGGACCTGGGGTTGTTCAGCCTGGAGAAAAGGAGGCTCAGGGGAGACCTTCTCGCTCTCAACAAGTCCCTGAAAGGAGGTTGGAGCCAGGTGGGGTTGGTCTCTTCTCCCAAGGAAGAAGTGATAGGACAAGAGGAAGTGGCCTCAAGTTGTACCAGGGGAGGTTGAGGTTGGATATGAGGAACACTGTCTTCCCAGAAAGGGTTGTCAAGCCCTGGATCAGACTGCCCAGGGCAGTGGTGGAGTCCCCCTCCCTGGAGGGGTTTCAAAGCTGTGTAGATGTGGTGCTGAGGGACGTGGTGGAGTGGTGGACTTAGCAGTGCCGGGTTAACGGTTGGACTTGATGATCTTAAAGGTCTTTTCCAACCAGAATGATTTTTTGATTATTCCTTGGGATGAAGAGTTTTTTGCGATGGCAATGCTAACCATTGCCAGGTCCCTCATCTATCTTTTCATGAAAGAGTCTTTCCTGCCTAGAACAGATGCATTCATCCTCCACATCTACACAGCATGAATCTCAGTATTTCACACCTCAGCCTGCATTAACCTCAAGCCTCCCCATCGAGAGGAGCCGCCTGTTTGTGTTACAGGCAAAAACCCTCACAGCGAAAGCTCTCACAAACCGGGTGTGCAACGAGCCCTTTCACCCTCTACCTCCAGCCCCTGCAGCGACCAAGGTGGCATCAACCGATTGAGCCAAAGCTCCCAGTGCCGTCGGGGCGAAGGGAGGATGCTCAGTGCTTGAGAGGGGCACGCAGCATCTTCCCGTAGCGCTACCACAGCAGCTCCCCTGCCAACGCGGAAGGCACCAAATCTTTCAGTCGCTCATCTGTGTGCGTAATGGGGAAATGGGTAAAATTTTCTCGCCTGTGTTTATGCAGGAAGTCAGACGATACGATCATAACGGTCCCTTCTGGCTGCAAAATCTATGAATATCCCTCTGTGCTTACTGGGGTGTTTCATGTACACGTAGCGAGCCTATTTCATCTCTGGTTTAACTCCGCTGACATCAGTGAGTTACACCAAGGATAAATTTGGCCTTGTCACCGTGTTTTGTACTGTAATTCAGTTCCTCCTTTGTTTAACACTTTTGGCAGCTTAATATATTATAAGTGCTGCGTACGTATAAAATGCATTTCTTCGAGCAAAGGAAAATATGCTAATATGCAGATTCCTACTTTGTCTCTTTCTTGTTACCAGTTAATCAATCACACAGAATGTTTGTGACACTTATTAAAGGGAACGAGTAGATAAAAGCACATGACTTTCATTTATGAGACCCTGATAAGTTGGAAATACAAAGGATCTTACCAAAGGGAGTCAGTGTATACTAATGGGTAGAACAAAGAGCCGAGAATGAAAAAGACGTTGAATGTGGATCCTGGTTCTATTAACTCCCTTTATGATCTTGTGTAACTAAGCTATTCCCTGCACTTTATGTGTGTGACCAGCTCCAATCTGGAGGCCACGCGTCGGTTGAATATCATTAGGCCAACCATTCTTTTAAATAAAATACTTCTGTGCTGTCAGCTTTTAATTGCTATCAGCCAGAAATCCAGATTAAAACACTGGAGTCTGGATCTGGGAAGATTATGTTTTCAGTCTGTGTTCAGAGGCAGCTTCAAAAGAAAAGTAAATCCCAAATGCGGTGAATATTACTTATCTCTTTTTTTTTTTTTCTCCCCTTCATTTCCTTGTGTATTCAGGTTGAGTGGCAAATCTGCAAATCTTTATTCCACCTGGTTGCATGGTATAAACTGAGCAATCTGCTCTTCCGTTGAAAACTCCGAGGCTCTAGATAAATAAACCCCTGGAAATACCAAGTTGAGGAGCAGAATGGATATTGAGCCAACATTTCTGCAGCATTTCTGGGACCACATTAATTTCTCTTTCGGAGGAGAGAGGCTCTTTCTGAGAGCGGGGAACGCTGCCCTGGTAGCAGGTGCTCCAGCACAGACAATAGGAGCGGGATGAGGGACACCTGGAGCCTTTGCGAAGGTGAGAGGGAAACCAGCGCTCCAACTGGGGTTGTCCAGGAGTTGTTACGACAGTGCATCTCAGCACAAGGAACCCAGGAGCCTTCATAGGCTAAGTGACATTTTATGTACCCATCTCCTTACATATCTCTACTCCAGGTGTCCGCATCCTGGGATGGGGAGAGAGGTGGCAGCCCTCTAAGTGTCTCTAGTGACCCTGTGCAAGTGGAGTGGGCAGATCTCGGCCATGGGCTTGGCTCTGAGGTATGGTCCTTCTCCTGGGGACATGTCAGTTCAGCGCCATGGGACAGCATTGCTCCTCCGCTGCACCCTGGCAGGCAACATCAGTCCTGGGGCTGCCCTTGGTGCCTCTCAGATTGAGGATCAGGGTCGCAGGGCTGAGGAAAATAAACATTTTGTGAGCTTGTTCTTGTGTTGCCTTTTCCGTACATTAGTTCCTGTAGGCTGCTCTGTAGCTTTTCACTAGCTTTTGAAAGGCAAATGTTAAAAATGGCCTCTGAGGAAAACAGTACTTGCCTCTGCAAGTTAATTTAACGGTTGAGTGTGTGAGATGGTGACAAGTGGCAACGCGCACTTAACCATGGAGCAACCCCCCCGCTGAAAGCTGACCCTCTGGTCACCGTGGAGGCCAGGTGCCTTCTCGCTCGGGTGTTCGGCTCCGTCAGGACAGAGCTTGTGAATGTGGCTGCGCAGGTTAACTCTCAGGGAAATGAATGAAACACTTGGCCTGGCGCTTCTCAGAGGAACCTCCAGCTGGTGGGGTGATGCCCTCATACGCACATCACTTCTCCCCAGGAGCGGTGTGGAAGAGTAGTACAGATCCTGAGAAGAGGAATGGATTATTGGGGGTGTGCAGATCCCTCCCTAGATACACAGCTGGGTTGGTCACTGCTTGGAAGCAAGGGCTGAGGTCTGCCAGGTTTAAACCACCAGGTTTAAATGTGCAGCCAGATCAGGTCCAGTGGCCAGACTGGGCAAGTGCAGAAGAAGCCAAAGACAGAGCATGGTCAGCCATGAAGAGAAGCTGAGCTCTGGTCCTGGCTTTGATGCTGCTCTGTTAGCACCGGGCACGTCATTTTCTCTCAGAATCACAGAACGAATCACAGAATGGTGGGGTCTGGAAGGGACCTCTGGAGATCATCTAGTCCAACCCCCTTGTTCCAGCAGGGTCACAGGAATGTGTCCAGGCGGGTTTGGAATCTCTCCAGAGAAGGAGACTCCACAACCTCTCTGGGCAGCCAGTTCCAGTGCTCTGCCACCCTCAAAGTAAAGAAGTTCCTCCTCATGTTTAGAGGGAACTTCCTATGTCCAAGTTTGTGCCTGTAACCTCTTGTCCTGTCTCTGAGCACCACTGAAAAGAGACCGGCCCCATCCTCCTGACACCCACCCTTTAAGTATTTATAAGCATTGCTAAGATCCCCCCTCAGTCTTCTCTTCTCTAGGCTAAAAAGCTTCTCAGCCTTTCAAGGGGCTCTCTCAGCATTTAGAGCCCTCTTCCTCTCTCTCATTTCCCCTTCTGCAAAGCTGGGATCATGGTTCATGGAGGTTTGCAAGTGAACAGTTGTATTATTGTTGTCATTAATGAATCTGTAAATCCATTAGTGCAATGCTACAGCAGCATAATACCACGCGGTACCTTAAATACGGTTCTTATGTGGCCATATGAAACATATGCTGTGGTTATTTTGACTTCTTCGTATCTTTTCTCAATTCCTCCCTCTTGGCAAGAGCAACTGTGTTATGAAGTTTGGAAACTAAAGAGAAGCGTGGAGCGTAAATGCTCAGGAATGACCAATTTTGAGAGTTTCATACAACAAAGAAGTTCGAAATGCACTTAAAGGCCCGACTGGTAACGAATGGAAAAAGTAATTTGGATACTACCAGCAGTGCAGGAGGTACTTTTATTAGGTAAAGCAGTGCAAAAGTTTGGCGTGGGTTCAGTAATAATAAAAGAGCAACTATAAAGAGTTAATTATCTCTGATCCCTAAAGGAAGTATATCTTTCCTATCGTCATTGAGGCCCTTTGTAGTGCAGTGTTGGGAAAAACACAACATTTTGGCTGAGGGCCCAACACCTGGCCTGGGAATCATGTTTTACAGTGGCCAAAGATCATCAGCTTCTACTAGATAGAATGCTAATAATGTGCAATCGGGGCTGAAGTCACCTCATTAGCAGCACCACAAGTAAACTCCATGGCGTTCTTTTATGGGGAAAAAAAAAAAAAAAGAGGCGAGGCTTGCAGTCCTGGTGTTTGCCTTGCTTTGATCTTTAAATAAAAGTGTCAGTGTGGTTTCCTAAATAAAAAAAGGTATGGCTGGCATTAGCCTAACCCTTCCTTGTCAAGTCCCCCCCACTGCAATAACGTGAAATAAAACCACACAGACTCTGTCATCTGTGTTTAAAAAAGGGGAAATTAGGAAAAACCAACCCGTAGAGCTGTTTGGAAAACGTTCCCTCTTCTACCATTCGCTCCAGCTGAATATTTCTCATTATTTTTTGCCGTAAAACTGGACATTGGCGAGGTATTTGGATTCGCATGTAGCCTGTCCCAGCGGTGCTGCAAGTGCCTCCTGACTCCACACTTGGTGGCAGCCTGGATGGTGGGAGCCCCAGTGCTTTCTAGTTGGTAGGGGTTTGAACAGAAAACTTTGTGCATGCCATGTATGCATGGAGAAAGCAAAGGAGTTTTGAGAGAGCAAATCATACAAAAAAAAATATTCTCCTGAGAGCTATTATGGAGCAGGCGCACAAATGCCTGTGGAATCTGTAACAGGTTTAAACACTCACTCCAAGAAGGACATTGAGGGGCTGGAACGTGTCCAGAGAAGGGCAATGAGGCGAGGAGAGGGATTAGAGCACAAGTGTGGTGAGGAGCGGCTGAGGGACCTGGGGGTGTTGAGCCTGGAGAACAGGAGGCTCGGGGGAGACCCTCTCGCTCTCAACAACTCCCTGAAAGGAGGTTGGAGCCAGGTGGGAGTCAGGCTCTTCTCCCAAGGAATAAGTGATAGGATAAGAGGAAACGGCCTCAAGTTGCACCAAGGGAGGTTTACTTGGGACATGAGGAGCAATGTCTTCCAGGAAAGGGTTGTCAAGGCCTGGCCCAGGCTGGGCAGGGCAGTGGTGGAATCCCCATCCCTGGAGGGGTTTCAAAGCCATGTAGATGTGGTGCTGAGGGACATGGTTTAGTGGTGACCTGGCAGTGCTGGGTTAACAGTTGGACTTGATGGTCTTGATGGTCTCTTCCAACCAAAATGATTCTATGATTCTACTGAAAATACACATCTCTGGACACTTTTTGTGTGTTAAAGCGAGTTGGTACTGGTTGGGGATTTCACCGGCTGTTCCCAGGCCAGCAGGGATGAAACATTTTGTCTGAGAACAAAAAGAGGCATATAAAGGAAAGCTGCAAGGTCCTTTACAAAGAAATAGCTTTTTTTTTTTCTTTCTCTTTTCCGGCTGAATAGTCTCATCTTGCTCATATTACCTGATAGCAATTAACCTGTAGTCTTCTCTTAAATCTCCCCCGCGTTATGCCACTGCTGCGTGGCCCTGTGATGGCAGAACAGCCAGGGAAGATTTTAGCTGATGATCTTAGCGAAGTTCATACATTTCTAGTAGGGATGGACCCCACCATCAAGGAGCAAGGCTGCAGCAGCCTCCCTGTGCCTGGTCCTGCCCGAGTACGGGGACAAGGAGCCACAGCAGCTCCACAGGGTCCATCATGAAGTTCACCATCCACCACAGTTCCTGGGAGGAGAAGGAGAAGGGAGGCCACTAGAAGCAAACCCAAACTGCTGTTTAGGGCTATTTGGTCTTGAACCAGGACTCATCAGCTTGATGGGGGGGGAAACAAAAGCCAAAAAAGCAGGAGTTTCTTTAAAAGAAAGTGACAAATGTGGAAAACAATTTCTGTCAGCCTTTGCTTTGCTGGAAAAAAAAAAATCTTTCTTTAAAAACAAATGAATAAAACCAACAATTTAAATTGCAAATGCTTAACAAACCTGGAACAAATCCTTCGCAAAGCAGAGTGAAATATTGCTGGTTTGTAAGGATTTTGCTTCATCTGCCTCTGTTCAGAAATTCAAGTCGGAAAGCACGGCTGCCCTTTATTATGCATGCCAGCCAACAAGTCCCTTCCATCCTTTAATAACTGTGTCACAACACCTTTTTCAGATGCTTGATGGTATAACGCAGAGGTTAATTGGTTATGGAAATGGCTGCTAATGTTAGAAGTGTGAGGGTAATTTGTTCCCCCCGAGCGGGAAGAAGATGCGGCGGCGGCACGTGAGCTATTGCATCCCCCCACAAAGGCGGGTCTCTCCGCTGTCCCCATCACCCTGGCCATGGGATGCTCTCCTGGCACGTGCCGGTGACCTCCCCTTCCAACCTGGGCTCCCCAGCCCTCACCCCAGCGCTGCACAGGCTGCCATGCTGGAAGAGGAGAGCTCACATCCATGCTTCTCAGCATCTTCCAAATCTCCTGGGTGGAGCAAGTGTGCTGGTCTTATATGAGACCCTGTCCCTGGGGAAATCTGGGTGGCTGTGTCCCTTCTGCCCAAAGTCAGTCAAACACTTAATATCTGCTCTGCCCTGCTTCCAAAGCCAACTTTCCCATAGGAAAAATCCTCCTAATGGGCACGAACAGCAGCCAGGTATGAGCTTTTAGGCCATGGAAGGGTTTGGATGCATTTCTACCTCTCTGGTATTTGTATTTCCTAAGGGATGTCCTCCCCATGCTGGTATTTCCAGGTGATTGCATGTGTACCAGGCAGGCAGCTCCCAGCTGGCTCTGCAGGGATGGTGTGCCTTGTTTTGGTGAGATCTGGTGCTGCTGAAACCCTAAGCTTGGCCTGGAGCCCTGGGGGAAGCGACTCGTGGGAGGAGGCTTGGTTCCTGCTCCAGGCAGAGCCTCTTGGCCCCTGCAGTGGAGGCTTGCTGGCCATTAATGGCAAGCATGGCATGATACATGATGCACTGGGTAGCAGAAGGGCTTGGAGGGGCTGTCTGGGGTGGTCTGGACACATCCTGGCAGGCACTGGTGCCTACATGAACAAGGTGCAGCTGCCCCTCAGGACTCACTAGAGCTGCTCTTTGGGTTAACATCATGCTGTAACACCAGCTTCTTAGGCAAGCATCATATATATTGGTGAGTCACTGGAACAGGTTGCACAGGGAGGTTGTGGGTGCCCCAACACTGGATGTGTTCAAGATCAGGTTGGATGGGGCCTTGAGCAACCTGGTCTAGTGGAAGATGTCCCTGCTGTGGCAGGGGGGTTGGAACTAGATGATCTCTAAGGTCTCCTCCAATCCAAGCCATTCTATGATTCTGTATTACCAAGTCCTCTATCCTGTATTCACCCATGGTTTAAATTAGCGTCCAAAGTGCAGCAAGTGCCAACACACCGACATCATTGTACTGCATTTTTGCGGGTTTCCCCTGCTCGGTAATATTACTTTGGCCAAGGAGGAGTTAACAATCCCCATAGACGTACTTATGTTTATAACATACTCATCAAAAGCTTTTAACCCAGAATAACATTTACACAAAGGCTGCAGAGCTCCATCACACTGCTAATGCTTACAAGATTTCCCTAAATACTTTTCCAGCAGCTCTTCTTACGGAGATAGTCCAGTGAGAATAAGTGAGTTGGGCGCACTACCCCTGCGCGTCTCCTTCCCAGCAATACCATTGCTGGTCCAGCCTGGTGGGATCCACTTTCCTGCACACCTTGGCGAGCTGGGGAGCTCCAAGGGTCCTGTGCTCCAGCACGGGCTGATCCAGGGCAGTTGAAGAGATAGTGGTGGCTGATGTGCAGCTGGGCTGATTGCAAAGGAACAGTGACAGATCAGCTCGTCAGATCTCACACGTCTCAGTGAGAAGATGCGGATGCTTGAGACTTCACCACCAAGACAGAGAGCTTGGGCAGGTGCCTCCCTTCCTTGCAGTGCTGAGCTGAATGTGTTTGGCTTTCCTTTGCATCTCCAGTGAAAAACTTGAAGGCTTGTGCCACTTCATTCACCCTTTTCAAAATGAGTGAATAAGGCTTCTCTTTCCTCCGGCTTCCTCATTCCCCAGTCCAGTAAATAACGTGCCACTTAAATCTCCGCTTTTCCCTGGATGACAATTTATCGCAACAGAAGCACCGTTAATTTGGCTGCCTGGCTTCCAGGTGGGGCTGTGCTGGAGTGGCTTCTGCGCTCGCTGTCCTGCCAAAAGTCCTCGGTCCCCAGCCCCGAGGCAATGAGCTGGCACTCGTTGAGGCACTGCATCCCTCCAGAGCAGAAGCATCCAGCTGACAGCCTCAGCTACTGAGGGGGGGGTGGTGGTTAATTTCTAACCTCCGTGTGCTTTATTCTGGACATTAAACCCAAAACACAGCGAGTATGAATCATAGAATCACAGAATCATAGACCGGTTTGGGTTGGAAGGGACCTTTAAAGGTCATCTAGTCCAAGCCCCTGCAGTGAGCAGGGACATCTGCAACTAGAGCAGGTTGCTCAGAGCCCCGTCCAGCCTGCATTGATGTAGTAAAGCCAGTGGAGCCAACAGGATTTACATGAACTGAGGATCAGGCCCCCAGCTTGGTCTCTGTACCGTGGTAAATTCTTACCTGGAGGCACCAGCATATTTAGTCTTGACATCATGGGAACATTACCTACCTGCAGCAGCTTAATTTACACACTCCCCAACACCTTTAAGATGCTTTATAACCTTGAAAATCCCCTGACAGCAAATACTCTCCACTAGCATATGCCAGCGAGGGAGCGGTGCCGTCGAGCCGTACCAATTAAGACACAACATTTCATGTGGCCGCGGTATTTTTTTATGGAGGTACTGTCTATCTTTTTAACTAGGTTTGTTTTTATTGAAGCAAAAACCTGCCCTTTCAGATGAGCGGGCCAGTCTATCAGAGCTGACATTTAGTGGAAAACAAAGTGCAGGCATGAGAAGGTTACGAGAGCTGGCACATGCTTTAGCCCAGATTAGCCCATAACAGAACTGGACTCATCTAGTTTTACTTTGCAAAAAAGCCTTCTGACAGTAAATTTTGCCCTGCTTGTGAGCAGAGGAGGAGGCCAGAGCAGCAACGGTTCTCAGCAGCTGCAGAAATTAAGGGTTTGGGATTTATTCCATCATCTCCGCTCCAGAACTGATAAAACAGGTCGGGGCTGGCTACAGTTGTAAGCTCAGTGGCTGTATCTATGGTAGCTTTATGTTTGTGCACCAGGGGGGCTTCTAAGAAAGATGGGGACAATCTTTTAGCAGGGCCTGTTGTGACAGGACAACGGGTGGTGGTTTTAAACTAAAAGAGGGAGATTTAGACTGGATATAAGGAAGAAATTCTTTACTGTGAGGGTGGTAAGACACTGGCCCAAGTTGCCCAGAGAGGTGGTCGATGCCCCATCCCTGGAACCATTGCAGGTGAGGTTGGCCGGGGCTCTGAGCAACCTGCAGTGAGCAGGGGCTTGGACTAGATGAGCTTTAAAGGTGCCTTCCCACCCAAACCATTCTATGATTCTAAGGGGGAGCATGTTTGTTGTGCAACCTGAGGCAAGGAGCCAAGCACGGTCCATACTCCAGGACAGATCATCATCCCGGGTGTCATCCCTGCTGTCCTCCACTCCATCAGAGCTGCTCCGCTGCCGCCTAGCCCAGGGCAGTGTGTTATCTCGGAATAACGTCTGGTCCCAGCAGGATTCAGCCGTGGGAGCTGAGCACCTCCCAAGCTGTCCATTAGGCCTGGCAGGATGTGGTGTTGCCGGTTACTGATTACAGCAAATTTGGCCATGAAACAGTGATCCTCTCCTCGCTCTCTCTGTGCAGCTGCCATTGGGATTGGCAGGAACTTTAAGCTTTCTTAGCTGTGGGTTTCTAATGGCCTTTTTGGACCACTGTCGGTAAGCAGGCTTTATTATCCATGTCCAAATAATACTAAATTAATTATGCAACCTAAACTTGTGCAGTAGATATCCGATTGCAATCCTGACATTTCCTAACCACCGGGGAAGGCTTTTCCTGGCATGTGTTATTTGCATCCTACGGTCACGTTGTTGGCCCTCAGCTGAAGGACAAGGCTCCTTTCTCTCCAGCACTACCCAAAGATGAAGAGACTGTCCCAACCCCAGGCAAGCCACGAGGTAGCTTTGTGTGGAGGTAGCACAGGCAGGACTCAAACTGAATTAATGGCAACGTGGGTCTTGAAACCAAGGGTCAAGTGGGCTTTGCACAGAGGCGGGAACTGGGGAGGGCTGGAAAAGACGTGGTGTCTTCCCAGGTATTGGTAGGAAGTTTTTCTGCAAGTGAAGGACTTACAGTCTCAAGGTTTTAGAGCTAGTATCAGTAAATTGCGTAGTATTTTTGTGTTTGGAAGCAGTATTCGACTGATCTCAGTCCCATGCAGAGTGAGCTGTTGTAGGTGTCAGCATCCATTTGACAGGCTGAGAGAGTTGGGGTTTTGTTCAGCCTGGAGAAGAAAAGGCTCCAGGGAGACCTTATTGCGGCCTTCCAGTATCTGAAGGGGCCCTACAAGAAAGCTGGGGAAGGACTTCTTACAAGAGCTTGTAGTGATAGGACAAGGGGCAATGGTTTTAAACCAGAGAAGGGTAGAGTTTGATTAGACATTATGAAGAAGTTCTTTACTATGAGGGTGATGGAACACTGGAACAGGTTGCTCAGAGAGGTGGTGGAGGCCCCATCCCTGGCGACGTTCAAGGCCAGGCTTGCTGGGGCTCTGAGCAACCTGATCTAGTTACAGGTGTCCCTGCTGGCTGCAGGGGGGGTTGGACTAGATGACCTTGGAAGGTCCCTTCCAACCCAATGCACTGTATGATTCTGTGATCCATGCCTTCCTCTCAGTGAAGGGAATGGGCCAGTTGCTGCCACTATGAATCTGGTTTTAGGTTTGCACCAGAAGAACCTGGTCTGCTCAGACAGGGAGCACAGGAACTAATCGAATCCACAGCGTAAAGATTTTTGGGGAAATATTTGCTCCTGTAAAACTTGAAGTCTGAGTGTATTTGCTTTTCAGACAATTGTCATTGTTTGCTGCTAACTACTAATAGTGGAGATCTTTAAGCTAAATGTTTGGAAGAAAAGCTTTCCCTCTGCAATTTAGTGCCTTTATCTCCCTATTCATAGACCCAACTCAAAATTCTTTACTCTTAACATCATCATCTGTTGTCATAGAAACTATTGCAATACATAAGTACTCTAAATGACTGCAACTTGGTTGAATGGCAAGGGATCAAGATGGACCGTGATGGGGGAACACTTTAAGCAGATAGATCTATTGACAACAATTGATGGTGAGAAGAATTGTTCGGTCTCTCCACAAAGCAACATGTACAGCATTTATTCTTATGCTAACAAAATCACAGAGCAGGATTTACTGAACCTTTTGTTTATTTGGTGTATTCTTTCCTATGAGACACGCAAACCAGGAGGCTCTTTGTTTTCTTTAAACAAATCTGCGCAGTCCAGTTCTGAACTAATTTCACTGGGATTCCTTGGTGAAATTGCCTATGGAGAGTTGGGGTTTACATTCCTTCTTTCTTAAGTTCATGTTTATTTGTAACAAAGAAATAATACATCTGCTTGGTTTCCTGTGGTTGAGAAAACTAGCACTGAGCTTTGCCTTTTTTGCATTCATATGCCCATATTCTCTTCAAATGACCAGCGAAAATACATCCCCCAAACCCAGCTAGGCTTTAATTCTGCAGCAACTTCTATACCTCTATTAAGTCTGCAGCCCTGTAGGTCCCATACATCTCTGTGAAGCTTGCACTGTTCCCAAGAAGCAGAACAGAAGGTCAGTTACAAGTTATCGGGTTTTTTTCCCCTTGCTAGAGCTGCAAAATGCCAGAAGAGCTTCAATTTGAAGCCTGAAGAAACTGTTATTCCTGCATCATCTCAGTGGAATGCAAAGCTCAGACAGGTCCTTAGGATGTGTAAATGTCACAGAGATTCAGTTTTGCAGAGAAGTCATTGACACTCCAGTGACAGCACAGCAGTATTTTGCTTCTGGTTCAGTACAAATTACAGACAACTTGACATCAGAGACCTTCGAATGCAGAAGCAGACTGAAATCCTACATGATCAACTGACTTTCCCTATTTACAAAAACACGGCTTTCGTTTAGACGTCTCTTTGGGGACAAATTGATGGAATGGAAAGGGAATGAGGAGAGAAGCCGGGGAAGCTTCTGCTTCCTATGGTACTGCTTGCTCCGTGCTGAAGTACGGCTGCGACTCTCCCTTGCAAGATACTACACGTAAATGTTATCGGCACATCCTCGAGCTCTAACGCTCGGCCTCTGCTCTCTGTGCTCCCCCTGCACAAGGCACAGAGAGACAACCCGTTTGAATAAGAACAGACCTCAGCAGCACTTCTAGTCCTTGCTGGTATTCTTTATTTCAGATAATTTCCTGTCTTCATGTATGCTGTCTGGTGACTTTGCAATTATCCTCTTCTCTTTCTTTTTCCACGCAGTAACAGCCCGGTGACCATTCTGTTAAGGTGGTTGAATGCAGCTTGATTCTGCATTTGAAAGCAGTTGTTTGCTGCAAAAAAGACAAGAGAGATCGCAGCTGGGCTAGGAACTACTGGGGCCGTGGGCCCAAACAATGCTTTGGGCTCCACAGACAAATTAAAGAGCCCCGGTGCAGGGTGTGGTGTGTTCATGGGGCCAAGATACTGGATGAGCTGGAGCAACGGCTCTCATTGTCTGTGAGGTGAAGGTATCATGGCATTCTCCCCGCTGAATCTCATGGAGATCAAGAGACTGTACAAACATTGCTTTGAACAGCACAGGAGAAAAAGGGTTAATACAAAAAGGCTTGTGCCAGAATAAGTAAAGTGTACTCTTGCCCCAAGGAGTGACTTCGTGACCTCAATTCCTACTGGCAAATGAAGACTAAATCAAAAATGCAGGAACCATTTTCATGGCTACAATGCCCATTTTTTGATTTCTCACTGGTTGGGTGGGTTTTTTTAACCTGCTTCCAGCTGTGGCTGTGGGCTGCCTACAAAAGCAGCCTGCCCATACCTTCATCAGTTCCCTGCAAGCACAGGCTGCATCTGCCTGGGATGTTGGGGCAGGGGTTGGGCCATCAGAAGAAGAGACCTGGTGAGCCCATCTCTGCCATTAGGGAGGGCAAAGCTCCTCCTTGGCAGCTTCCCAGTCCTCAGCAGGAAGGGGATGTGAGCCTCCACCCTGATTTCCAGCCTTTCAGCCACGGGAGGACTTTTGCAGTTCAATTCCCATACTAGAAGGATGGTCTGACCGGGATTAGAGGATCAGCATCCCAGGTGACACCAAACTCCTAACTAGCAATGCTACTTGGTGAAGAAAAGTCCTTGCAACTCGCAGCGCCAGTCGGAAGGCAGGGTTTATATTGCCTAATTAATTCAACTGTCATGGAATTAAACTATCACATACTTTGATATCTGTCTGTTTTCTCAGGTGCAGTTATATTTGAAGAGACCCCACGCCTGTTTAGCTGTGATCCCTTTTGGAAATAATTGGCGCGGTTTTGATTGATAATGTGTATTCCTCTTTAAAAGAAAACACACTATTTTTCATAATCAGAGGCTGAATGCATAATGAGTGCTCTGGTGCTGCCTTTAGCATCAGGTCTGTCAAACTGCACAGTTATTTCCATATTGATGCAAACTAAGATATTACACTCCCTCATTACATTGACATGGCACATCTTTCAACAGTCAGCTTCCAATCATACGTTCCTTGCAAACAAAATTACCTTCATTTTCTCTTTTGCTACAGAGGGAACTAGCAGTGGAAATGTGCCCTAACAAGCTAATCAACTAATTTTTAGAATATGTTTGAACCATTTAATATTCTAAAAGAAAACAAGAAAAAGTTGCTAATGGGTATGCTGGCATAAACAGAAATAAATAGACAACTGGTTGACTGAACATTAGCATACTTAAGTTTTATCGAAGTCACAGTGGAATTCATTTTGCAAGTCAAAAAACCCGAATCTATTTGTATCCATAAGCCGAACAACCTCATTTACTCGGTACATTCTTGAGCAGATAACCTTGGTTATGAAGGTAAAAGAAAAAGAGGAAACTATCCTTTTATGAGCCAAACACTTCAGGCGATAAATTGATTTTAGTGGGACCAGTGTGTGGGGCTACTGATAATAGTTTGTGTGACGCTAATGGCCCTGCTGCTAGGAGAGAGGAGCCGGACTCTTGGTTATGGGCTGCCATTGAGCGGGTTGGCAGGGAGCGAGGGTGTTTCCAAAGCAACATCCAGGGGTGGGAAGAAGGGAGAGGCAGCTTTGCATCGCTAAATCCTGACTCCTGTCCCAAACCAGCAACCATCAGCAGGGAGATGAGTTGGTGTTTTACATGGCCCAGCTCAGTCAAAGGGGAAGGGTCGCTGGAAGCAGACCGAAAGGGACCACAGGGGAAGAATTGTGACTAGAGGAAGCATTGCTAAAATGGCAGACACTGCAGGGAAGCTAGTTGATGGCAGGCTGAGGCCATGAGGGGCCTCACCAGCCCATAGCCAGCTCCCCAGGAGCTTCGCAAGGACCCTCCGATTTCTTCAGGAAACACATTGTTTGTTTTGCTGCAGGAGGTTTACAAACCCTGTGGAAAGATCATCACATTGCCTCATTGCGTCATTTGTTTTCGAGAAGGAGCTTGGTTTCATTTCCTATCAAGATACAGCTTTGTACTTGTTACATATGGTAACTTGCTTTGGGAAATTTATGGAAAAGCAAATTATTGTGCTGAGACAGTGTTTAGGCAAACCTTCAACATCTCTTCTGGGTCTGAGTGCGGGACAAGTGACAGTCCTTCCCTGTGCCGGTGTAGGATTGCAAAGCCCTGACCTGATAAGGGCCATAGTGTTCACCAGGGCTGGTTATGCCTGAGGACAGCCCTGGGCAGGACCTTCTCCTGAGGCAACGGAGGAGGCAGCAGAGCCATCCTCACCTGAAGCAAACACTCACCGGGTGCATCTGTGTGTCCTCTGTGTGCATAACAGCTTCAGACAGAGCCTCGCTATGTCCATACGACAGCTTGCCTCTTCTGATAACTCCACATTGAATAGGACATGAAGAGTCCAGGCTCAGCCCAGTCTGGACCAGGAATTTGCTTCTGCACCATTGATTATCCCCAGATTTCATTAAGGTCATGTGGGCTTTGAAGCTTGTGAGTTAATCCTGAATACTTCAATGTCCCTGTCATAGTTGTTCTGTGCACAGGTCACCGTAAGGAATATATGGGGTGATTTACACATCTCCAGCTATAATCCGGTAGCAGAATTTAGACTTTCCAGCTGTGTGTGTAAAATTTGGGCACTATATTTTGCATTTCTTTTGCTATAGGACATTTGAGAATTCAGCCCTGAAAGCCACTGGGTTAGAGTTTCTGGAAATCCGAATATTATTATCAGCTGCATTTCCTTACATATCCAGGGCAAAATACCTTCCAAAGCTGGGAGTTGTGTAGGGATGCACCAGACTGTTCCCTGAGGTGGGATTAACCAACACACTGTGTAGCAAGAGAAACATCTGTTTGTTCTTGAGCTGAGCTGCGACTGTCTCGGATGAGGGTCCGGAAGAGCAGAAGGAAGGCTCAAGATGAAAGTTTGCACTTCAGCTGTTGGGGGAAAGAATACATCCATCCTCCTGTAGAATATTTCCGCTCAGTCGTAAAAATCAAGGCAGTGGCTATTCCAGCACTGCTGTGGCATGACAGCCAGCAAATGAGACTGGAAACAGGTCCATCATAAAATCATATCCTATTAGTGGAAAAGGCGGGCTAGAGAACAGATGTCCCAAGATCTGTGAGTGCCTCAGATCCATTATGGATGTCTCTTAGTCTACAGAACAAAAAGGGGTTATCAGATGGTGAAAGTGGCTGTTGGAAAAAGAAGCTGTCGTCCGTTGCTGTAACTCTGGTAGCTTGTATCCCACCATAATGGAGCACGCGGATGTGGAAGGGAGTGGCATGGAATCACAGAATGGTAGGAGTTGGAAGGGACCTCTGGAGATCATCTCCTCCAATCCCCCTGCCTAAAGAAGGGTCACCCAGAGCAGAGTGCCCAGGATCGTGTCCAGACAAGTTTAGAATTCTTCATGTACCCCAGGAGACCATTGGACTTCTTGGCCACAGGAGCACATTGCTGGCTCAGAATCAGAGGCTGTGGGCAGCCGGCCGAGGGAGGGGACTCGGTGTGTGAGGTGGTGTCGTGGTTTTCAAGCAGCAGGGCTGATGTGGGACATGTAGCAGTAGAGGCAGCTTTCCTCCCATGTGCCCTTCTTAAGAGCTTTTGAAGACGCTCCTCAGTTTGCTGGTTTAGATACAAATTTCTACAAAGGAGTGTGATAACTCTCCTTGAAACCTGATTTGATTTTCTCCCTTTGCTATCTTATCTGGCACGGAGGAGATTTAAGTCACACCAGATTATGAAGTGTTATCCTCTCTACTCAGCCAGAATATCTCCAGACAGTCAGGCTTCCAGAGCTAAGCTTCAGGTTGCCTCTGACTGCAAGTTTAAATTTGGAAGGTACCTTTTCCCCGATTGCTGACTCAAAAGATGCAAAGGCAGAGTCCTACGCCTGGTAATTTCTTTACATAAATAACAATTCTGCAAAAGATCCCTTTAATGACATCAATTATACATAACTAAGTGCATTTTAAAGTCTGATTTCTTTTTTTAGGGGGTTGTTTTGAAGCATCTTTGAATTCATTAAGAGTAATTTTCTCTTTATGAACTAAAAAGCAAGTTTCCCATAGAAGCCAACCCCCCTGACAGGTACATTGTTCCACTTTCAGGTCTAGTTATTTACTTGCCAAGTGCTTCAGACACAAAGCCTGAGAATTGCAGGATGGATGTAAAAATACGTGACTTAACCTTCCTCTTTTCCCAGCCGGGGCTTATACATGGGCTGTGCAACCATAGGTAGGAGCTGGAGAAAGGGACATGGCATTGGTGGCAACCTGTGGCCTGAGTTTAGCCCAAGCTGCCTACACAGTGAAAGGAAAGAAAAAAGTGAGAGTTGAAATTACATCATTTAAAGGCTAAATTGAAGGTGTGAAGGTTAAAGGTTTCGTGCTTGCTGTCCATAACCCATTCACTCAACAGGCTCTGATACCGGACTCTCTGTAGGCATCAGTACCTCATCCACCCAGCTCATGATCCCAAGAGCATCAAGACCACTTGAAAATGCAGCAAGTTGAGTTTTAACTCGTAATAGTTTTCCACACTCTGCTCGCAAACCTGCCGGAGCTGTGGCCAGAGCCAAAAGGCTCCTTCCTTCCTTCCCGCCTCTCCTGACAGCAGTAGGAGGTCCTGTCCAGACAAAGGGCTTGTTCCCTTGGCAGAGCGAAGGAAACCTTTCTCTTGAATTAGGTATGCAAAGCTTCATTCTTGGCCAAAGATCTAAACCTCGACTGTTTGTGCTCCATTGTGAGAGCTTGTTTTATATTGTCCCCATTCACAGTCCCTCTGTGCGGGGAATGGGGACAGTCATCTGTGCCAGCTCACCCAGACGTCTCAAGAATAACTGCCGTAAAGACATGAGGCACTCGGAGCTTCTGGACATACGGGTCTCTGCAGCAGAAAGAGTCGACCTCGATCACGGCACTCCGGCTGCCACGTGAGCTCCTGGTTCTCCTTAAAATTTCACTGCCGATATAGCAAAATGCCACTCAGGCAGAGCAACGTGCCTGGCGTAGGGGATTGCTGGAGAGCCTGGAATAACAGCCAGCCAGCAGCTGATAATCTGCTTGTAAACTCCTGTTTGAAAATAAAGACAATCCCATTTTACAGTAACCAGATGTTTAACAGAATGTTAGTATTTACAAGAGCCTTAGGCTATTGTTTTAAAAAGGCCTGAAGAGGGCTTACAAAAATGTCAAATCGCAAGCAAGTGTGCGGTTCAGAGGCTTCTCAGAGCTGTGAAATTTTGGGTAGCATGGGGTAGATCGCCTTTTGTTTGTGCCTGGTGTGTTGGGTGGGATCGATTGCCCAGCGTTCCTCCGTAACTTACCTAACCAAGTTCCTCTCTGCGCAGATTTCCCCCCGTTCTTTATTATCCATAATTGGATAACTTCTCTCCAATTTTCTCCTTGGAACACTGGAGATAAGGTTTCTGTTTAATCATCCCACTTTAAGTACTTGCAATCAGACAGGATATTGCTGCTTTTAAAATAAGACAATGACATTTAATGACTTTCATTTCTTCCTATACAAAAGATTAATTTATATGCCGGAGTCATCTTTTTCATTGGAAAATTCCCTCCACTCTTTTTGAAATGATTCAACCTGATTAACAACTTAATTTTCCTTTTATATTCCTGATTTTGTGGCTTTCACTGCACATTCTGAATTAGATTTGGGTTTGCTTGTCATCTTTTTACCCAATCCAATTCAGCTGTTGTTTCTGAATTAGTCTGAAGTTAAGAAGCCAGGCAAGATGTAAGGTGTGCGAGTCGTTAAAAGGAAAATAGAGGGATTCCCTTAACAGCCCTTAGAGGCTTGAAGAAATGCAGGTGAAGGACTGTGGGTGTCCTTGGGAAGACAGAGCAGCACTGGGGAGGCAGAAAATGCATCCCTGATGTTCTCCAGGCAACTGGGAAAAGCCTCCATGGCAGGAGGCTCCGTGGGGCAGGTATGTGGGTGGGGAAGGGGCAATGAGCCAAGAGCTGCGAGGGAAAAAAATTCATGGTGTAGAATACACCTTGCCTGGCTCTTTTAAAATGTGAAAATGCCGATTATTTAACCCGGCGGTTTTAAACTGCCAATGTGTAGTGTTTAATATTTCTCTGGAGTGCTGCTGGAAAGAAAAGTTTCATCCAGATGCTGTCTTATGAGGCCATCAACCTGGATGCTTCTCAAAATACAGATGTGAACCGTCTATTCCAAGCTTTGCACTTGCTGCATCGTTCCTGATGATCTGACGGTTAATAACAGAAATTGAAATATGATTGTTACCTTCGGACGGGTGACTGTTTGCCTTTAGCGAGGTAAATACCATGGTGAGGAATTTATTTGGGTTTGCTGCTAATATGCTTTACAGGTATTATCATTTTTTTTTACTCTGCTGGCCATCACTTTTTTTTGGTGCCTTTTTGCTTTACTTACCTTCTTTAACTTTGCTTTACTTGGCCTCTGTAACTTTCTAGTTTATAGTGGTTACACTTGACTTCTGTGGTGTTCACCTATGTTCTCTTAGCTTCAGAAAAGTCTTTATTTTTTCTTTCAAATCAAGCTGGTCCCGCTTCTTTAAGTCAGCAGAGCCTTCTCCTGCAGCTGTGGGGTTAGGGCTTTTCAGCTGATAGGAAAAAGTACTTGAGCAATCTCCATTATAAGTTGTTTTTTTCCTGATAAAACTCTTATGCCCAACAGATTTAACCGGTAATTGTTTTCTGGACTGCGAAACCAGTATTTCTAATGGAGCTAATCTATAAATGCAGCCTTGAAGTGGGTTAGCACAGGCCACTTGGCTGTGTGAGAACTTTTCAAAAGCTCTAATGGCTTTTTCTACACTTTTCTGTCTTTGTGTGAGACAAATGGGTGAGCCCAGATGCTTTTATTTTTCCCAGCGCATCTATGGTGTGCACAGGTTGCCCTTTCCCTGCGTGTATCTCAAATGCAGCGAGGTCTGTGGAGTTCAAGCTAGAACATCCCACTTCCGTACTCGCTTAGTGCCACTCGCCACTTTCACAGAATCACACAGAATCACAGAATTGTTATGGTTGGAAAGGACCTCCAGCTACTCCCTGGCGCTGCCATTCCTGCCGAGGGGCTCTTCATTTGCGGTTAAGTGGCACCTTCGTCTTTGAAGATGGCACTTTGTTTCCAGTTCACGTGTTATAAATAAAATCTTCAGGAATATTCAGGGGCCTCCTGATGCATTGTCAAGGATTAGGGCTGGGCTGGTCACTAGAGGAGTGACAGATGCTCTCTGTTAACCCTCTCCCTTTCCCAAGGAGAAGAGGAAGGGAAAAAGGGAGAGAGACTCATGGATTGGAAAAAAAAATTAAAATAGCTTCAATGAAAATAATAACAATAAAATTAAATACATGCAAATATATACAAAACAAATATCAAACCCAACCCCCCTGGTGGCAACTACGCCACCGTCACCACTGATGCTCTGGAGCGGGTACTGGGGAAGTTCCAGACCGGGCTCAGTGACAGAGGGGAACCAGGTTCAGGAGCTGGATTCTGGAACTGGATTCAGGAACACACAGGCTGGGACTGAAGGCAGAATGGATGAAGTCCTCCTTGGATGCTGGCCATTGAAGAAGAGGCTTGACCCTCCTGATCCTTCAGCTTTATGCTGGGTATGCCATACATGGGCTGGAATCTTTGTTGGTCTGTTTATGGTCACCTGTCCTGGCCACTCTTCCCNGAGCTGGATTCTGGAACTGGATTCAGGAACACACAGGCTGGGACTGAAGGCAGAATGGATGAAGTCCTCCTTGGATGCTGGCCATTGAAGAAGAGGCTTGACCCTCCTGATCCTTCAGCTTTATGCTGGGTATGCCGTACATGGGCTGGAATCTTTGTTGGTCAGTTTATGGTCACTTGTCCTGGCCACTCTTCCCTGCAAGTGCACCCCTAGGTGGGACACAAGATTCAGCAGTGACCTTGGTTTGCACAGGAGCAAGGATAAGCAAGAGCCTTTCTGCCCACATCAATTCTTGGTAGGAACTCTAAACATGGAGTGTTATCACTGTTAGAAGCAGAAACAGTGCAATTGTTAGAAGAGACTGAGCTGAAAAGGAAAATCATGGAAGAGAATTAGTTCTGTTCTAGCTCAAACCAGGACATGCACAGAGCTCCAAAGCTCCAGGGCAGCAGGAACCTCATTTTTGCTGCTCCTGCCCTGACCCGAGCGTGGTCCCAGGTAATGCCAGGTCCAGAGCTTTACTGGAGCTGGCCCAGGGAAGTCCTATGTGTAGGACCCAGCTCTCCTTGCATGGGAACTCCTTCCACCCAGCCCTGGGGAGTTGGGAAAGGACATGCACGTGCAGAGGGTCCTCTTCTGGGGTGTTAAGCAGATGCTAATGATACTTCCCATCTGAGGACTGTGAAGTATTGTAATGATGCTCTAACACAGCTCAGCAATCAAACAGAACCAGTGTAATGAAAACAGGAATACGTGTTTACCAGAGTATAAAAGCAGATAGAGAACAGAATGAAAATGATTCTTCACTTAAGGGCGCGCACATGTAAATACACATACGTGTCGCTTGACTAATCCGTGACACTTAAACCCAAACACAAACCCTATTGCTGGGGCACGGCAGCCACGGGTGGAAGTAATACAGCCAACGAGACTGGATCCACTTTCCAGATTAAGATCCTAATCTTGCAAATAACTCCGGGCTGCTGAAATCCTCCAGCCACGTGATGTCCTCCCTGCCGTGTCTTCCACACCCCGCTGGGGATTTCCACTGGGATGGCAGCGACCATGCGGCGGCTCACTGGGAATGCTGGGGTGCCGGGAAGGACCCCAGTAAAATATATAAGGCACTGAAGATGACAGGTAACGAAAAGCAAAGTAGACTGAGGGGAAAAAACCAAGCCTGGCTCAGGACATTTAACCCAGAGCATCGCCTCTCCTGTTGAATTGGTTTGGCTGTGATGCTGTTAGTACTCCAAGCGTGGTTTTGGCATGGTAATTTCCTTTAAGAAAAAAATAACCGTGAAGTGAATGAGAGTTGACATGACAGATTGTATCTGCTGTGCCTGTTGGCCCCAAAGGCAGTCATTTGTGTTTTAAAATTCAGTAATTATGTATGTACACAAATGTTTCTAACGGGCCCCAAACAGTCAGCAACACGGGCCACCATCCCCGAGCACTGCATAGCAAACGCGGGGAAGGTGAAAATTAAATTAACGAGTGAGGAAAGTGATGTCCACCTGGGTGGAGAGAAACCTCTAGAAGAGGAACATTAACATCGGGAAGAGCAAGCGGTTCCCCTGTCACGAGGAAGGTCACTAGGAGAAGTCTGACTGTGATGAAAGAGCAAAACTCACCAGGAGCTTTGCAAGGCTGGTGGGAGGAGAGCCCAGATCCTCCTCCGAACGGTGCTGCCCGTGCAGGCAGGAGCTGTTAGGCACACAACTGCACACCCTTTGTCTGGCTGTGCCAGAGGTGTGGGCTGGCTCCAGTGCAGATTTTTACTCCTGTATTTTGAGCAGCTGATTCCTCTCTTAAAACCCAGCAGAGACCCTTGACCGGGCAGGATGGGCTGGCGGGGCAGCGCCTGGTTAATGAACCACCGCGGCACCTTTGTTTCTCTGGCTGCCTGGTGCCCTGCTCTCACTTGTACAATTATTAGAAAAATCAGACAGAATGTTGCCTTGAGATATGATTTTCATAGTGGGATAGATTTTATTATACCAGCCGTACAATACCCGCCATTATCATTTTGATTATATGCTCCTCTCATTTGCACTATTGGAACATTATCTGTGGTACATTCATTATTACTTTATAAGAAACTGAAACTACATCCTTAAGATGAATTGTAAGGGAGGATTTCTATTTCCTCGGATAGATACTTTGGCTGAGAACATTAAGTGGCAAACATTATTTGTAAAAGTTTATTTTATATTATTTACGTAAACTCTAAAAGAAAGAAATAACACAGATATTTCTAACAGACAGAAGAGCCTGCGGCTAGTTGCAACAAATGATGGCAATTTGGAATTCATGTACTATTAAGAAGTTCTGATTAAATTGTAAGTTCCTTCGGAGGAAGGAAGTTGAATAAATGAAAGCCTGGCCTTGGCCCAGTGGGCATCGATGGGCTCACGGGAGCCCAGGGTTCAACGGTGGCTCACAGGTTCCCTCTGCCCCCTCAACCCAAGGTCTCTGAAGATCAGATCCATCAGGAACCTGATGGGAGAGGGCAGGAGGTCAGGAAGATATTTGTGCTTAATAGCCCAATTGGGCTTGAAACAGTGGGTTTAAAGAGATGCTGGAACATCTGCGTGGCTGGTGAGCATCCATCACTGGAGTGCGATGCACACCCGCGGGTGAGACCACCTCGCAGCATATGTCCACAAACTGAGGTGGTATGTCCCTTCTCACTGCAGTGGGGGTGGACTAGATGGCCTTTAAAGGTGCCTTCCAACCCAAACCGTTCTGTGATTCTGTGACTCAGTGGTGCTGCTCAACTGCCATGGCTAAGTGGGACTCAGCACTCATTTAAAGGACATCAGAGGGTGGATTTAGACTGGAAATTAGGAAGAAGTTTTTCAGTATGAGAGTGGTGAGACGCTGGCACAGGTTGCCCAGGGAAGCTGTGGATGCTCCATCCCTGGAGGTGTTCAAGGCCAGGTTGGATGGGGCTTTGAGCAACCTGGTCTAGTGGGAGGTGTCCCTGCCCATGGCAGGGGGTTTGGAACTAGATGATCTTTAAGGTCCCTTCCAACCCAAACCATTCTATGATTCTATAAGTCTATGATCAGCTGTTTCAGCTGCCACAGAGTAGTTAAACCCCGAATTTTGGGTGGAGCTGGACCATCCCAAGGAGCCTGCTAATATGTGAAGCCCGTTGCCAATTTTAAGAAGGTACTTTGTGACTTCACTGCAAGAAATTGCACTTCACTGTGTAGATAAGGGAACATTTTCAGGCTGATTGCAAATCATAAATATTTGATGTACTGTAATTACTAGTTCTTAAGTATCATTTCCTAAATTATTATTATTTCTATTAAATGCCTAGAAACTTGGTATGGGAGAGCAAGTTAATGCCGTAATACTTTGTCACTGAAGATCTGGGGTTATGGAAGGTCAGAAGTGAAACCTGTCTTTTGTTTCTTCCCACCTACCTCTCTCACAGACCACCTCAATAAGCAGAATTGGTGCTGAGGTGATGCCGAACTTAGCAGGATAAAAGTCAGGGGCAATGTGAAACAATTTAGGGAGTTTCTGCCTGCATAATGTCCAGCTCTGGCTGATATTTCTAGTGTCACAGAATGGTAGGGACCCCTAGAGATCATCACCAAACTCATCCAGGCACAAAGAGCTTTTAAAAATAGCTTTAGTCATCAACTAGTAGAAGCTAAGACCAACAGTAATGTAGGCCCGTGCGAATAAGGGCTGGGGTCCTGCTATGATTCTACACTCCCCTTTACTCCTCCCCGCTGTGTCACCATTGTGTCCTCGGGCAAATTATTACTCTCTCTCCTTCTTCAGAGGCATCAGTTAAATGGATACAACAATTCCTCTTCCATGGGTCTGTGAGGCGGCTCAGCTGATGTTTGTAAAGCATGTGGAGATCTCTGTTAGGAGGCATCTTATGAAGCATGTTTTTCTTCAGGCTCTTTGAAGGAGCAGGACAAGGACAGAGATGTCACTGGCAGATGAACCACCAGGGAGTCTCAAGCTCTGATCCTTCTCTGCTCCAGTAAATCTAGTGTTGAACTTCTGGGAGACCACTTGCGGCTGGATCTCCCAATCCAAGTTATCTTTCCCATCTATCCCACACCAAAATTTCCCACTTGGCAGTGTTGGGTGGTGAGCTACGAGGTACAGGTGCAGCAGCCCAGGTGGAGATTTCTCCTTCCAAGGTGTTAAATAGGGTCCTACAGCCACCGCTCCAGACCTGGGCATGGCACTGGCTGAGTCCCTGGTGGTGGCAGAGGTGGGTGACCGCAGTCCTCTGTCTGGCCAGTGGTTTCTGGTCCAGCTCTGGATTCCCGGTGCTTGGTTGGTTTCTGTCTGACCCCTAGTGCTATCCGAGCGCACCGATTCCGCGGCTCAATTATTACTTACAAGTTGGTAAACAGAAATAAAATATTCCAACTAATCTGGAATAAGTCAGATATACTTTTTTTCACCTCTGGGGAGATTTTCAACTATAACAATGTAGCTTTGAGCTTCTGACAGATGCTAATGAATTGTTGTTTACATGTTTGATTTACTGCCTAAACAAAGATAAGACATGCTCTTGAAAACACATTGAATGCACAATCCAAACACATCCATTAAATCTGTCACAATAAACATGACAGCTTTCTTCTAACCTAACAACTGGCATGCCTCATTTACATATTAATGAGAAAACTGGGATCAGTCTGCACAAATTGCTTCTATCTTGCGGAGGGGAAGCACTGACTGACAGTGCAGCTCTCCGTGGTGTAAATACAACAAGTAAATACCTCTGCCATCTTAATGGATTTTATTTTTATTTGCCTATTTGGTTCCACGGTTATTGATTAGTTGTCTCTCACGAACTGCGCTGACAGGCGTTACAACTACAGGGACAGACATTAAAAGAGTTCCTACAGCTTCCCGGGTGCCTGAGGTGTCTGCTGGGCTTTGGGGTTGGCAGTTCCCAGAAGCACTTGGTTAAAGGCTGGATCTACCTTGAAGACCTCTCTGGTCTCCATCACCACGGGTTACATGTCCCAGTGCGGCCAAGTGTTCTGTTGTCCTTAAAACATGCTAGATTGTCCTTGAACCTCTGGAGATGAGCCGTTCTGCAGGTGAGAAACCAAGGCACAGAGGGGAAACTATTAAAAAATCTGACCCTGTACCTTTTCAAACGTGACTTGGGAGCGAAATTCTTGGAGTTAACTTGGATTCCTAATTCTGCAAAGGTTGTACCAGAGTATCATAGAACGGTTTGGGTTGGAAGGGACCTTAGAGATCATCCAGTTCCAACCTCCCACTAGAGTGGGACACCTCCCACTAGATGATGTTGCACAAGGCCCCATCCAACCTGGTCTTGAACACATCCACCCCCGGGCCATTAGCACAGGTGCTATCTAAATATCATGGAAATCTGAGCTTTAGGCATAGAGGTGAGCTATAAATGGGTTTTTCTTGGACCCTGGGAACTCTGAAGTCACATCAGCTGGGAGTTACACACCATCTAACTTTGGGTTTTTTACTATCTGTACCCTACATTACATTTTAGAATACTAAAAAACCTACTTTTTGTATCTGTAATTATCTAAAAGGTAGATATCTGGTCTTGGCTGGATGCTTAGGCTCTCTCTGTGCCGGTGGAGAACGCTCAATTCCTACACAGATTGTGCTGCCCGTGTCTGTCACCAGGCTCGGGAGCGTTGCTCTCCACTGTTCATGGAGAAATCCCAGGAAGCCTCATCCAACTTTTGGACAGCTAAAGGAGATAAGATGAATTGCACCTTCAATGTCACTGACTTTCAATCAGGTTTACACTCTGAAGTGCTTAAATTACCTTCTAGAATGGCTCTTCGTTTTCTAAATCCCAGAGGTGCTTTTGGAAAATCGACTTGGAGGAGGTATTGACACAGCAGTACGTGGCTGGACACTCAAATGTTCCTAAGCCAAGATCCATGCTCGGGTTCAGCGAGGGATGCCCAAGATCCTTAGAAGTAGAGCCCAAAGTACTTTGTGGATCCTAGAGACAGTTTCATTCTGTATTACCAGATGAAGGGATCCTACCGTTGCACACTGCAGGGAACCTGAGCTTTCCACAGAGCCAGAGGCCATTGCAGCAGGGACATGGGAAGTTGCAGGCTCTGAGGCAACATGAAGATGAAGCAGATGCAATCCTCAAACCCAGCCAACACCTGACTAGATCAGGAGGAATGGTATAGATTTAGAAACCGTATTTTCATCTGCAGAAGCTTTCAGGCATTTAGGCACGGTCCTTCTCACCGTTACGTGTCTGTCTGAAGGCACTGGAGAGCTCTTTGCAAAATTCGGATCTGCCTCTGGTTGCACACTGAGGACATAGCTTGGGCTTTGGATTTAGGGGAGTTTCCTGTTGTAATGGTTTGCTCTAAAAAGCTGTGTGAATAACACTAGAACGATCCAAACTGTTCCAGAGGACTCCGGGGAAATTAATGCACTCCTAAGCTTTTGAGTTCGGAGTTAATTTTTTTTTTTGGTCTCAATGAACTATTTCTTCCCTACAAAATGGTGCGCTCTGCTTTAGTATTCTGAGGCCCACAGACCCCCAGGTTCCAGAAGGCTCATTTATCTCCTGAAATTTCTCTCCCGTTTCTAGATGAAAAGGGATGTGTTCAGCTACTCTTGGCGATAGATTCCTCCTCCTCCTCTCCAAGGCTCTGTTATCTGACTCATGTCTCCAGACATTAGTGGCTTGCCCCTGAAGTAGTCCTTCATCTGTTTATGGCTGAACAGTTTGTGTGCTACTGGGGCATGGCATAATAACTGAATTTGTATTAAATAATTAACATCAAATGAAACAGATTTTGCTGTAAATGTTATTCCAACTCAGCATTACGGAAATGCATTCAAATGAATGAACGCACTCGGAGAAACCCAGACAACCTCCCCCAGAACGAAACAACCCCCCAGCCCCCCAACTTTCTCCAGTGACAAAGATCGTTCAGATGCAGAGAGGGATCCCCAGCCTCGTCCAGGATGAGCCCTCCCTCGCAGTCAGGGGCTCTGGGGAAGTCGATGGGGTGTCTCGTAGAATAAGCTATTGCTCAACCATGCTGAGCAGAATTAGTTGCCTACAACATGCAAGCAATGAACTGATTTAATTTCGCTGTCAATCAACAAGGAAAAAGGGCCAGCATGATGCAGATAGTCGCTTCTCTTCAATCTGAGAAGAGCTTTGGGGGAAATATTGTAAATGTCATAATACAATATGTTAAATATAGTAGTTAAACTACTGTTCCGCAGCCAAATCCTCTTCTTAGACACACACACAACTCCCACTGGCAGGAGGAGGAATTGTGCAGGGTAGCCCCAAGTGAGGGAAATCTTTCCCAGGGAGAGAAGGGAGGGCTGGTCAGCGTGTGTCCTCTGAACTGAGTGTCAACAGGGACCTGTGGATATGAAAATATTCAGGAAGGCTAATGAGGGATAATTTTGGAAGTGATTTCTAATCTCATGCTGCAGGACGCTGGACTAAATCCTAGGTCAAAGCCAACATTTCTGTTCCTCCGTACTAATGAACCATGGACGAAGTAAGCGGAGGAGTGAAGCCAAGAAGACCCCGGTCCTAATCCTGATTGTAACACTCCCTGTTCGTGGTTGCATGCAGATGACTTAAAGCTGCTTATCCCACACCGTGCAAAACCTTCAGCGTAATTGTGCTGATAAGGGCAGCAGCTGTGGAGAGGCAGAACACAAGGACCCTGCTTCCCATGTTCTGCGGTCGCTCTTTCTCATCTAAAATTACAACAGCTGCACAGGCAGAGATTTGCGTTAACGAACGTCGTTGCTAACCAGCCAGCGTCGACACAGCGAGGTCCCATCTCCAGCACTTCCAGCTACAAACAGCTTCCAATCAGTCCAGGCTTAACAGATGAATGAGATTAACAAATGGGGCAAAGCTTTGCTGTGGGGGTAGTTAATAAATACAAATAGATAAATATTGTTTTCCTGGTAATTATGGTTGCAGGTGGTAGCTTAGTCTTCGTAATCATGGGAAAACGTGGGTTTTGCAAGGAAGACAAATACGATGAAGAATCACAGAATCACACAGAATGGTGGGGGTTGGAAGGGACATCTGGAGATCATCTCCTCCAACCCCCCTGCTAAAGCAGGGTCACCCAGAGCAGGTTGCCCAGAATAGTGTCCAGGTGGGTTTGGAATCTCTCCAGAGAAGGAGACTCCACAACCTCTCTGGGCAGCCTGGGCCAGGGCTCTGTCATCTTTAAATTAAATAAGTTTTTCCTTCTGATGATCCTGTGACACCAGGATCACCTGGCAGGAGAAGATGCTTTAAATAAAACAGTGTGACACCAAACGTGTCATCATCTTTACTTTCCGTTCCTTATGCCTAGAATGCACAAGCTAGAGGCATGCTAAGGCCATATTATGACATATTCTCCATATTTGATCATGTTTTCCTAGTGACCAGCAAGGAAGCTACATGAAGTAGAAGCTGCACAGGAATTAAAGAGCACAGAGTAAGCAGCACGTGTGGACATGGAAGGAGGTGTGAGACCACTGAAGGAGATGTGAGACCACTGAAGGAGGTATGAGACATTACAGCTCAGTCCAGTATAGCCAGATGAGTAAAAAGAGGAATAAAGAGAAGCAATTCATGCTTTGGACCTTTCCTATGTTAGTTTGTCTTATTCCTTTAAAATCCTTTTTTTTTTTTTTTAGAGCTGACACACCAAGGCAAATGAGTTCCACAATTTAATTAGATTTTATGTGAAAAAAAGAGGTTCCTGGTATTTGCTTTGCCTACTGCTCAAAAGTTTCATTTGGCATTTGCTTATTCTTAGATGAACACATAATCACTCCTATTACACCTCCTTTGTGCCAGGGGAGGTTTAGGTTGGACATGAGGAGAAATGTCTTCTCCAAAAGGGTTGTGAAGGGCTGTCCCAGGCTGCCCAGGGCAGTGGTGGAGTCCCCATCCCTGGAGGGGTTTCAAAGCCATGGAGATGCGGTGCTGAGGGACATGGGTTAGTGGTGACCTGGCAGTGCTGGGTTAATGGTTGGATTTTATGATCTTGAAAGTCTCTTCCAACCAGAATGACTCTATGCCGCTCAAGCCATTTCAGATCTTTATCCTGTTTCCCTTTCAATCATCTGTTTTTCTGAGCTGAGGAAGTTATGGGAGAGCTGCACACAACGTTCAAGAGGTGAGCGGGCGTGAATTGACACAGTGGCATAAGGATGTTGTTGCTTTAGTGGTATTTTGCTGCAGTTGCAGCAGTGTCTAAGGACACAGAGCAGAGTCCCTAGACAGACATAACACCTCTTATTACACCAGCTTACATAGCTGGAAAAATCAAATGAGCTTTCAGGCACGCATGCCTATAATATTCCAGTTGCCTTTCTGGCTGCCTACGAGCTTTGACCGATGTTTCTTCAAACTCTCAGCAGTGGCTCTCAGATCTCTTTTCTAAGCGGTAATAGCTGAAGAAGAGCTCATCAGTGAGCACACAGAGTGAAGGCCGGGCTTTTTCCCTTTGAGAGTCTCAGAACTGAATTCCATCTGTCTGCTGCTTTGCCACGCAGTCCTCTGGCACTGTGAGACCCTCTGCAGCTCTCAGTAGGCTTTGCCTTTGACTTGTGCATCATGTTGTATCGCCATTTCAGCACTCCTCTGCTTTCTGGAGGACGTTTGTAAAAGCAGGTGAATAAAGCGCAGGGGTCAAATTAGTGGGTGCGTCTTCTGCGCTAAGGCGCGGGTGTTGGTGGGCTCAATTCAGGACGAACAATCACTCCCACACAGAAGTTTTTAATGAGGCACTGGCGGCTCTTTAGAATCACAGTCCGTGTGTTCTTTTTGCGTGCTGGGTCCCGATCATTAGAGTTTCCAGCTGAGCAGCTGTCAATTTGGGCTCACCTCGCTTCCAGGATCCCAGTTGGGAAAGCCTTGTTAAACTCTCGTATTGCAGAGCAATCAAACGCACTGCTTTGTTTGTTTGTTTGTTTGTTTGTTTGTGATGATTTACGCTTTGATTAGTCATTTGATATTACACCGGGTAGGGGAAGGTGCAAGCGATCTCTTGAAACCGTGCCAGGACTAAGTCAATATTTCATTAAGAGTCATTTATGAGAGAGCAGACAAAGTACTACAGCGAGGCCTCTCCACGTTTCACATGCATCTATTTAGGTAAGGCAGCTGATTTTTTTAAATATATTTAGATACTTGGTGTAGTTGTAACCGTAATTTCTGATGCAGGAACAGTTATATTGATAAAAAGTGTCTTTTATGGACAACATTTAATCCACTTCCTTAAAGCAAGAAGCGACTGTAAATGTGTGAGCAGAAGGACACCGATACCGCTGTGCCCGCCAGGATGTGCAGACACAGCTGTGCAGAGCAGCGGGAAAGTTTGAAAGAAGGGCCTGGGCAATATCGAAACCAGGCTGTGCTGCTGTGGCAGGACTTATTTATAGTGTTTTTGACAAGGGCATACATTTCCTCCCCGGCTTTTCCCTTGTACTCCATCTCTTTGCTCTCTGTATCGCACACAGCTAATCCACGCTCGCCAGTTCGGCCGGGGCAGGAGCATCACCAGGGTCCATCCAGGCCCCACGCTCAGCCTGGGCACCAGCAACAAGCTCCTACCACGGTGCCCGTCCAAGTTGGGACAACAAAAGCAACGACAGCTTTTAAGACAACGTAAGTTGCCAAAAAGTAGATAGAAACCCAAATGCAGAGCCAGCTGAGAGATGTAAAAAGCAGGAGTACGGGCCGGGCGCATTGCAAGAGCTCTCCTTGGCAGGCAGCGTCTGCTGAAGGGACACTGCCTGTTTATGCTGATGGGTGCACCCTTCTCCTGGAGACACAAAGGAGAAAGGGTGTTTTGCTTATACGAGAGTCCAGAGACACCTTTTTACCCCAAAGGAGATTTTTCTCAAACTCAGTGGCACTATAACGCACCTGGTGGGTGAGATGCACGCGAGTTGTTGGCCAGCTGAGGATTCATCCCCCAGAGGAGCTCCTCGGCTGGTTCTCACTGACAAGGAGGGCTTGAGCACCACAGAAAGTCTCGTGTCAAGTGAATGAATGAAGTGAAACGTGACGCTGGCCCTGACAAACAGTTGGGGAAGATTAATGCCTCCCTTCTCCTTACCTCTACAGACATGATGCTCTCTGACACTCAGATCTAATTGTAGGAGCTGAAGTATAGGAAATGTCACCCTCGCTCAAAACGTTATCGCGTAATCGGTTCGCGATGATGTGGAGACAAACAGGAGGTTAACAGACAGGTCTCTATCTTCTGCATGTGGAAGAAGGTCTGCGTGTCTGCCACAACGATAGCAATCGCTGCGGTGTGCGCTTTCCTGTGCTGGGAGGGAAATTATAAAGTGAGGTCAACATACTCGATGAGATGCTGCCAAAATATGTATTTCCTTTCTGCAGACCTTTTTTGAAGAAAAGCCTCATGCCGGAGACTGTAATTAATAAAGGAAATATTTATACAGTGTCACAAAATTTACCAGTCACTTTATAAACATCGATGATCCATGTTCCCTGTCCCAAAGCACTTACAGTCTAAAAAAGGCAAGAGACAGAGAGCAGTTTAGATGAGGGAGGGAGCAGGGATAATTAATGGTGAGAAGAAAGAGGTTGGCTTGCAGGGGAGGCTTTGTGAGAAGGGAAAGCTTCATCATGGAAATCAAGGTGGCTGGAAGGCCAGGATGGAATAGTTGAAGATTAAGGCAGAAGTGTTTAGAAGGGGCAGGTACAGATGTGGGCACGTATCCAGGAGCAGAGGTTCAGGAGGCAATGCTGGTGGAGCGACTGATGAGAAAGCTCTGGAAGGGCTTGAGAGGTCTGGAGGGGCTGAGGGAAAGGCAGATGTTGTGGAGCGAAAGAGCTTCAGGGTGTGGGCTGTCATCCAGGGCAGCCTCAGCGGAGGGGATGAGCGGAGGGCTGGAGAGCCCTGCAAGCTGGGAATGGTGCCAGACCCTGGGGAGCTGAGGGGAAGGTGGAGAGCCAGCAACGGAGAAGGGAAGAAATGATGAGGAGTCACTGCAGAAAACGCTGAAGGAATGTGCGGTGTGGAGAGAGAAGTAGGAGCACAAAGCTGCAGAAAGGAGAGGAAGCAAGATAAAGGAGAGGAAGTTCAGGCAGCAAGAGTTAAGAAGTTTGCCATTGATTTTGGAGACA
Source organism: Eurystomus gularis (assembly GCA_013400335.1). Taxonomy (NCBI): domain Eukaryota; kingdom Metazoa; phylum Chordata; class Aves; order Coraciiformes; family Coraciidae; genus Eurystomus; species Eurystomus gularis. The sequence continues at coordinate 652,015 of VZZY01022474.1, forward strand.
AAGGAGGAAAATAAATAAGAATGATAAAGAAGTGAGTGGGATTAGGGGAAGTGCTTGAAGATAAGCAAGACAAGAAGGTAGAAAGCAAAAGACAAAAGCAGGCAGGCAGCACAGGGGAAGAATTCATTAGGGTCGGGCAACTGGAGGGGACGGCGAAGGAACCAACGAGCCTGCTCTCCTTCTGATACTGTAATTTTTCTCCTCTGGTGGGAAAAAAAAAGAAATTAAGATTATTTTCAAATACCTGGGCAGTAAAACCGGGGCATTGCAACTACCCCCACCCCATCACCACTGGACTCAACCCCACTTGTGCGTTGGCTGGTGGCATCACCAGGGTGGGGTTGCTGTAAGTACCATAAGGGGCAATGCTGCAGCTCTGGAACACTTGGTGAAACTGGTCCTTCTCCAAAAACCGCAGAGTTCAGGCAACTCAAACATACAGCAGTTTCCAATATTGCCTCGGAAAGATAAAGTCTATGTATGTCTGAGTTTTGAAGTAGTAAAATGCCACAGTATTTTTAGTCTTTGTTTGATCAAAGAAAGATGAACCAGATAGACAAGTGAAAAATTACCCAGGAGCTGAAGTCACTGGTGATGTCTTTTATTGCGCTATCATACAAATAGGAAGGATGTTCTTTTCATCTGACATAATGAAAAATGTATACCCTTTTCAAACTCACTGGTATTAATTCTGAAGTTAGCCCCCAAAAAAACCCCAGATGTTACCTAGAACTTGACGACTTCTGATTAATTTAATAGGAAAAATCTCTTGATATCAAATACCAGCTACTCTTCAGGAGAAGGTGAAGAGAATATCAATTTTAGTTTAAATTCCCCTATTCCACACAGGTAATAATAAAGAGCAATTTTCAGACTTTTCTCATACTAATATTTATTGTTCACATCATTGGATGGAATGTTCTCCTAAGAGATGGTTCATGCCCGAGTAGGTGCAGCTCAGAGCACTATCTAATCACGTTGGTAGAATAAGATTGTGTGAGATTGTGAAAAATGCTTTCTACTCCCAAATACCAGTGTCTTTGCATCACGGAGGTGTCAGCCAACACGTGCAAAGTATGGGAGGGCACTTTGAGCAAGGCATCCTCCATCCTCCCTTGCTAGAAGTCCAGTCGGAGACCAGAAAAGAAGTGGTGGTGGTGTATGACTGGGGACAGACATCTGCAATTAAGTGACTTTCCCAGGGTCGCACAGGAAGCCTATGGCAGAAATAAAACCTGAAATTAGCTCTCTTGGGTCCTGTCCAGCTCCTTAACCAGAAAATGCTCTTTCCACATCCTGTGCAAGCAGAGTCTACGCACATGGAGCAGCCCCTGCAACGCAGACCCCGAGCTATGGTAACAGGAGGCTGTTGGGTCTGCTTTGGGTTCTTACTCTGCATTTTTTAAAGCTGATGGCAAAAAGTCTTGCTGAATTGAACGGCCAATGGTCAAATCCTGAGGTGCTTTCATGCTAATTATGTCTTCAATTCCGTTTTGCATGATGTCAGTGAAAACACATTCCCAGCACACAGCCCTGCATGGTTTTGAAGCCAGCGATGGCCATATCTAGCCTCACCTTTGTACCTTATTAGTGTGCCTCTGCACTTGGGTAAGGAGAAGCATATGCTTTCACAGGCAGATTTTTATGGCAATTCATAAAGGCTTCTTCTGAGCTATAGTTTATCATAAAACACCATGCAAGTTAGTGACTTTTTGAGCTGAATTTGGAAGGCAAAAGAAGATCCCTCCCAAAATACAGCTTAGGGATATATTACTGCATCCACAAAGTATTCCCAAATAAATGGGAAATACAGTTCCTGGCTGTGCTACTGGGTGGTATGTGGTTGAGGTGCAGGCAGGGAGAGCCTGGGGAAACTCTTCTGGCTCTCCATGGGAGCGGAGAAGTTTGCAGTCACTGCATTGCAGCTGCGAACTCTAGACTTAATGCCTTCACACTCCAGATTTGGTAATTAGTTTGGTGGCAGACCACACATTCTTACTTCTGAGTGTGGTCACCCTTGATCAGGGCGCTGAAGGCTGCCAATAATTACATTCATCATTTTACATTCAAGCAAATGACGGAATGAAGAAACCCCACCAGCCACAGCCTGGGTTCTCGTGATGCTGAGATGCATCATGGAAGCAATGGGGATGATGACTTAAGCTCTTGCTGTTATCTTAAATTTGCATCAGGAACCACAATTTTATTAGAAGTAGCTTTGGTAGACTTAATAGGACTGCTCCCATGGTTTAAAAATTGTCAGTGTGAGCGAGTGGTTGTGAGCAAGTGGCCCTTTGAGTGTGGAGTCTGACACACTCGAACCCTCAAGCAATAGGAGTTTGATCATGCTGAAAATAATTAATAAGATTTATTTGGGGGGTTTTGAAGTCCAAATAAAGAAAAGAGCAGAAAATAGTAAAATACTATGAATAGTGAGGAGAGTCTTTTGAAGACAGCACATGGAAGAGGCTTGTGCTTACACACAGGGTGAAAACGCTCGGCTGATTGTCCCTTCTGAGCAACGTTAGACCCTGGATCAGGAAAGACAACCCCCCACACACGCATCCTAAAGGGCTTTCCTGGTGACTGATACTTTCCTGAGCTGAGGCCACAAGGTTTGCCTTTCATTTGAATGTACAGCTCCAAATGGGTTGAATTGGTTCCTTTTGACCTTTCCTTTCTGTGCCCATCCTGCCCATCCTTCTGTGCCCATCCCTGACCCACCACCCTGCGCCAGCAGCTTATTCCAAAGGCACATGCTGCAGAGGTGAGCAAGTGCGGTCCAGAAAGGCTAGAAACCACAGATGCCATGGATGTGCAGGGATGAAAACTCCTGAAGCCCCTCCTGATACTGGTTTGGATGTGTGTGTGGGGGGGTTAATCACAAGCCAAACTGGGCTTTGCCCTGGGAATCGCACGGAGCCCAGAGACGCAGGGATTTGTACATCAGAGACCGAGATGAAAGGACACGTCTCTTTCTTGCAAAAGGGCCTTGCAAGCAACTCAGGTGTTTGTTGTTTCATGCACTTTCATGGTAGGAATCCTGTCTTCAGGTTAGAAAGATGAAGCAAATGATGTTCTTGTGTTTGCATTTGATTTGCCAGCTGGGATATTTAAAATATTTTTCTTCTGTGTACTCAGCATTGCTTAGAGGCAAAAAGAGAAAAATATGTGGTAGCAGCTATGAGATGCTCCTGCACGGAGGCTGGACGTACAGATTTTGGAAGTTTTGCCTAGCCTGTAAAGCAGTAGCCCTGATTTCTACGGACTATTGTGTTTGCACTCTTTTTTTGCATTAAAATAAGATGAAGATCTCCTTGGTGACCATGTCTCCTTTATTAAGCTTCCCATTGCAGTTGCTATTCAAATTCAGACCGGTTTTCTATCCCAGCTCTTTACATTCTCTCCCCTGGAAGGTGTGCACAGCATTGCTGCCAGGTGAAGAACTGCCTCCCAGGCGAGGAGCATGTGGAAGCTTCATTCCACCAATTCCCCATGGATTCAGTGATGCCAGAGATGGGTCAGGGCTTCTCAGCAGAAAGGATGATGGGCTGGACTCGGACAGTTTTTGCCATGGGAAGGGACAGAACTGGGAGCTCTGGATGTTCAGACTTCTTCCCTCTTCTGACATTTGCTAGGTTTTTATTAGGGTCACTTAATATCATATCATAGAATGGTTTGGGTTGGAAGGGACCTTAAAGGTCATCTAGTTCCAACCCCCTGCCATGGGCAGAGACATCTCCCACTAGATGCGGCTGCTCAAGGCCTCATCCAGCCTGGCCTTGAACACATCCAGGGATGGACCATCTTCCATCTCTCTGGGCAACCTGTGCCAGTATCTCATGTGTTTCTGGTTTCAACAAGGGTGCCTCTGGGTGTGAGCTGTTAATGTGCTCGTCACCGCAGTACCCAGCAGTGGAGGGATGACCTGACCTGGCACAGCCTCCTCTGGAGCTGGCAGGAGCGTGGTCCCCAGCGAGACACTGTGGTTTGCTCCAAGCTCTAAAGGCAATGACACTATTTTGGTTTTCTCCATCAGCGCATGTATGGCTGTGCGTCTCTTTCTCTCTTTCACTCTGTTTCGGTGCTCCACTTGCATTTTCTTTAGATAAAGGTGGAGGTCTGGTCCCACATGTTCCAGGTCAGCGGGACCTGACAAAGGCTCTCACTTTGGGCAGCGAGTGAGACTGCTGGGGAGGGAAGGGGACAGGCTCTGTTTTGTACAGACTGAAAGGTCTGTCTATTGAAGGGGTTTTTTTAATCAGAAGAACCTTTTTTCCCTGCTCTCCCCCTCTTTATCTCTCTCAGTGAGGGGCAAACAAGGAAGGAGACAGTTTTCTAGGAATTACGCTGCATGAACCTTTCCTGTCCGCAGTCAGTCTTACCAGTAGATCCTTATCCAAACCTCTGGGGTGAAGGTTTCCTGCAGGTAGACACAGAAACATAATATCTGCATATTTCAAAGAGAAGGAATGTTTTGTTTTCTAACAGTTTTCTCGCATAATAATAATCCCCAGCACTTTGTAGGATCCTTGTCGTGAAAGACTTCTGGGATGGATTAAACTCCTTGGCACCTCCTCAGTGATTAATCAATCTCAATAGGCATTTATTGCTTTGTTCACCGCAGCGCAGGAGAGATTATCCCTTAAATATACTTGACTCTTTTGGTACCATTCAATTACACCAAAAAGAGCCCCAACACATATACAATTATTTTGAACTACTTCTCCAGCGAGGAGCAATTGATCTTTGAGAGTCTCTTCCTCTTCTTGTTATGCTGATTAATAGCCTTGGAGTTAGTCCCTGAGAGGAAAACATTTCCAAAAATAGATGACAGTTTCCATCTTCATATTTTGATCCCTCGAGGGCCCTTTACATCCACAATGAAGCCTGGAGGAATTTTCCCATTTCTCCCCATCTTTTTTAACCTCGCTGCCTCCACAATGGAGCCACTCAGCTCCCAGTGCAAGGGAATGGAACAGGAATTGTCAGCACCTCTTTGGTCCCTTCCTCTGTGGAGCAAAGGCTGGGCCACAGAGAGATGGATGGCTGCTGCCAAACAGAGGACCTCTTCTCCCCCCCCAGAGGCTCACAGATCTGGGGAACGTGGGACAACTTGCACCTAAAAGCGAACGCAGGTCCCTCCCGTGACAGCAGAAGGAATTTGTCCATGTGATGCAGATTTTTAATGCTGCTGAATTGTGATATTGATCTTCTTCTCCATTAAGGAGGAAATAACTTGAGCGGTTCACAGCAACTTGCACTGACGTAACCCACCTCATGGCATCTTCAGCGCATGCATTTGAGAGAAGTGCTGGTGGTTTTGCCAGTATTCCATTGCTCCTCCTCATCAGCACGACTCAAAATCTGTATTTCTATGCTACTGTTGGACTTTGGTTTGCCTGTGACACCTTGTCTGCTACTGAAGTTGGCCAGCCAGGACTGCGTCACCCAACATGGAGTCCCTGCATGAAGGAGAGGGTCACGCCGGGTGACACCGTCCGGACTGGCTCAGCACAGCATGTGCTGCTCTAAGTGTGTATCAGGGCTCTGGGGCAGGTTAAAAGACATTTCACCTCCCCTTAAGGCCACCCTGTATGTGCCTGAATCCTGTGAAAGGTTGTCCATGTCCTCATGGTGAGGCACCACACCAGGGGAGGACAAACATAGTGTGAGAAACCAGTGGCCATGGCAGGGGAGGAGAGAGCCCAGTGCTTCCCAAGCAAATCTCCTCCAGTGCTGAGAGAAGCTGGAGCATCACCCTTACCCACTGCGGTGGAAATTCCCGGGTACATGATGACAGAAATCCTGGGAAGGGGGAGAAGGTGGGTGGCAAAGAGGGAGAGGACAACACGATGAGTTTCAGAGTGTGGCCTGTGGAACCCACCTTCCTGCTGGAGACAAGCCCACGCAACTTCCTACTTTTAAACCCGAGTTGTACATGTAGTTGTACATTTATAGCTGCCCTCGTGGAGATCAGAGGAGCCTGCCAGTCACCTGGGGATTGCGCACTGGAGTTACTCTTATCCTAGGAACACTTTTTTAATGTTATCCCGTAACAAATGAAAATAGCCAGGAGGAAGAGGTGACTGTAAATCTCAGGCCTTCCCATCAACCATGAACAAATCAAATCCACTGTCTAAGCAAAGCCATGCTGCAAAAACATCCACTGGCAAAATGTACAGAATTGGAACAATCCACTCTCTGGACCGTGTGCTTGCAGGGGATTAGTGCCTCGGAGCAACCGGTCCTGCTCCGACACTCGGGCTTTGAGGCTTTACCTCCATTACTGCACACCATGACAGATGTTATGTAGTGTTGGGTTGATGGCTGGACTTGATAATCTTAGAGGTCTTTTCCAGCCTTAATGAGTCTATGATTATATGTGGTGTAGCTGCTTCAACAAAACCCTTCGTGGAGAAGGGCAGGTCTGCTACCTGCACTCCTGCAGCTGAGGATGAGGTCCTGCAGCAGCATGGCTCCAGCATCCTCCCTGCACCATCTCTGACACTGGGGAACTGCCCAGAGAGCCCAGGTGACCACCAGAGCACGTGGTGTGGGGATGTGGTGAATCAACCCACATATTAAGAACCTCCCCAGAGCAGCTCCCTGTGTGCTGTGCAGGGACGTGGGATGAGGGCAGTGTGGGATGGGATGTGGGGAAGAAAGGTATCATAGAATCATAGAATGGTTTGGGTTGGAAAGGATCTTTAAAGGTCATCTAGTCCAACCCCCCTGCAGGGAGCAGGGACATCTGCAACTAGAGCAGGTTGCTCAGAGCCCCGGCCAACCTCACCTGCAATGGTTCCAGGGATGGGGCATCCACCACCTCTCTGGGCAACCTGCGCCAGGCTCTCACCACCCTCAATGTAAGAAATTTCTTCCCTCTCTCTGTTCTAAATCTCCCCTCTTTTAGTTTAAACCCATCACCTCTTATCCTGTCCCAAACAGACCCTCCTAAAAGTCTGTCCCCATCTTTTTCATAGCCCCCTTTAAGTACTGATAATATTTACGTACCGAAAGGCCACAGTGAGGTCTCCCCAGAGCCTTGTCTTCTCCAGGCTGAGCAAGCCCACGTAGCTGGCCAGGTTTGCGTTGCAGTGGCATCGCTCTGTCGTGGCCATTTCAAGGAGGAACTGGCTCCCTTGGTGCAGATGGTCCCGCACCCCAGGTCCTGCTCCCGGAACCCTTCGCTCCTACCCAGCGGGGTGCAGGGTTCTCTGCTCTCTGCCTTCTGCACATGTTTTCCCTTTAAAGGAATAACATGGTGTCGGTTTGCAAACAAAATAACCATCTTCTGTTACTTTTCAGGAAATGGTTTTTAATATACTTTATTGAAGCGAGGGAAAAACAATTTAATTGTGAGAGCTGCTCTGAACCATGTTTAACCTCCGAAGTACTAAAAGGAGTGTTTTCAGATAAGTTATGGTTTTTAATCTAAGTTAAACCATTATGTACATAAGCACTATGTTTTTGCTATTCTAATAACTGCCAGCCTGGACTTAGCAATTCTTTTTTTATCATCTTTTTTGTCTTCCAAGACAGACTGCTCCATTTGAGCTTCAATCAATATTTCACATTTTATTCTTCTTCATTTCTTTTCTACAACGCGTGGGGCAATCCTGTATTCTTCAATCCGAGCGATTTCCCTCAGCGTATCTGTAACTTACTGGCTTTCCTAGGAATTCTGAAACGTCCGGATAAAATTCCTGCTTTTGAGAAGCACAGGCAAGCCCTGGACGGCATCCAGCGGTCTGCTGTTAGTTCAACCCTCAGGTTAATATTTTACATATACTTTACTAGCACTTGAAGTTTCTTCCCTGCAAAGATTAATTACTGAAGGAACGGTATTGAAACCGTCTTATTCTCATAATTCATTTGAGGAGATAATCTTGGTAAAACATGAAGTTAATTACGTGGCAGCAATGGAGGGGGTGTAAGATTTACACCGACTTCCCTGCCTCCTGAATAACTGTCCTTAGGCTGGAACAAAACCCTCTGCAATAACAATTTTATGTGCAAGAGGCAAAAAAGAGAACATCTTAAGAAAGAAAAGTTGACTTTTTAGTTTATCTAAACATCACATCATAGTGACTCCTTCTCAGAACTTGATTTATCCGTTGTGCCTTTCATGCGAAGCCCCAGGAACGCTTTCCGACCATTGCTGACAGTGGTTGTCTTGCCGTTGACAGTTGCTTGTGTTAAAATTCTATGATCCCATGATTCATTAATTAATCCCTGTCCGTAGGTCAGGTCTGTGTGTCCTGGCTGCAGCAGAGGCAGGTCGGGCACAAACAGGTTAAGAGAGGGAGGGAAATGGCACAGAGATGAGACGAGAGCCCGGGGAGCTTTGCTGCTTCACCCCGGCACAGCTCACAGTCAGGTCATCCGTACAAGAAGTGTATTAATAACTTTTGTTTATTCCCGCGTCCAGCAATCTTTGTTATTAAAAAATACATCAAAATCACATGCTCCCTTCCCAGCAAACAACAATCCAGAGACAGTTGTTTTAACAAAACTTTTTTTTCTTAAGCGTTTTCTCCACCTTTCCAGAGAAATGAGCATTTCTTCTCACACCAACCACTTTTCAGGTGTGCTCCAGGGATGACTGGTGCTGTTCCCTGTCCCACAGCAGCACCAGCAGCTACTGGTGTTGCCCAATAAATGACAAAAATCTGTGAGCACGGGGTTGGCCCTACAGGGCTCAGGGACCCCAAGGGAGTTGTTATTTCTCAGGTTTTTTTCTAATTAATTCTTAATATCATTTACCAAGTCTTCTAGCAATATAGACTCAACAATACTAAGTGTAAAGGTATCCCCCACCCTGCAGAACAGGAGATACGCAGCTAATCGGAGCAAACACCTTGCTGAAAGGGCTCCAGCCATTAAATGGCCTGTGCAGAGTGGTTCTTCTCTCCTGCCTCTGTGTTCCTCTGCCCAGCCTGCATGAGGCTGGCAAACAAGGCTCACACATCTCATGGCTTGCTCACTTACATACTCTTCCCCTGGAGGTGTGGCACTTAGCCAGCACCACTTCCAAGCCCTCCTCTCTCTACGGGATGGTGGACCAACTTCTCTCCAAGATCCCAACTCTCTGTGGAGTTCCTTCCTATCAATGGTAGGAAGGCAGCTTTGTTTTTATAGAGTCATAGAATGGTTTGGGTTGGAAGGCACCTTAAAGATCATCTAGTTCCAAACCCCCTGCCATGGGCAGGGACACCTCCCGCTAGAGCAGGTTGCTCAAAGCTCCATCCAACCTGGCCTCGAACACCTCCAGGGATGGAGCATCCACAGCACCCCTGGGCAACCTGTGCCAGTGTGTCACCACCCTCAGAGTGAAGAACATCTTCCTAATATTTAATCTAAATCTACCCTCTTCCAGTTTGAAGTCATCACCCCCTGTCCCATCACCCCTTGTAAAAAGTCCCTCCCCAGCTTTCTTGGAGGCCCCCTTCAGGTACTGAAAGGTTGCAATAAGGTCTGGAGAGCCTTCTCTTCTCCAGACTGAACAACCCCAACTCTCTCAGCCTGGCCTCACAGGGGAGGTGCTCCAGCCCCCCGATAATCTTTGTGGCCTCCCCTGGACCTGCTCCAACAGGTCCATGTCATTCTTGTGTTGGGGGCTCCAGAGCTGGATGCAGTATTCCTTAGGGCATAGTACTCTTTTTTCCTTAGGATGACTTCTATTAGCATTTTTACCCATCTCAGTTCTCTCCCAAACACATTTTTAGTATTCTTAGTCTCTAAAAGATCTCACATTTTTTTGGATTTGGGGCTTTTCAGTGCCGTTCAATAATATCATCACTCAGCTTGCCATGTTGAAGTCAGGAACTATCTATCTACAACCTCAGTTGTGTTGAGCCCGAGTTGCAGGGTTAGCGTGCTGTGCGCAGGTCTGTTCTGAGGGAGACACTGCTGGCATTTGTCTTCCAAGTGGTATTAGCACCAGCAGGTTCAGTCTACAAGCGAGAAGGTCTGCACAAAGAGGCCTATCACTGAGAAGACCTGTCCCCACATGGGAGCAGACACCCTGTCAGACACTAGAGCCATTAGACCTGCTTCCGTTGCAGTCCCTTAGACCTGCATTCCTTTGGCTCTTGCTGAGATGATCTCCCTCTTTACCACCATCGAAATACTCAGTGGCTTCTCTTCTACAGTTTGTTCCCTCCACCACCCACAGAGATTTTTCCACCATCATTACAGGAGCCTGCACATGCCAGTGGTGATTTCCTCCAGAACTCCTGGACAAGGCGGTGCTCCCCCAGGGATTGTCTGCTCTGAGCTGAAAGGGTCCTATTGGCCAGCAAGGACAACAGGAGGTGCCTTCTAAAAAAGTTGGTGCCCCCTAAAAATATTGCTATTGACTCAGGACTTTATCTCTGGCACATGATCAGTAAACTATGATGAAAAAAATACTGTCTTCGGGGCTAGACCCAGAAGCTTCTAAACTCCTCAAGAGGCTGTAGCATGGAGACACAACGTAAGGAAAGAGAATTCAGTGCTGCCATCATCTTTCTGCTTGGTAGGTCAAAAACCCCTTGTCTTATGCAGCCTTTTCCCACTGTAAGTCAGCTTACGACAACGGTTTCTGCCAACACCAGCCGCGTTGCTGGCAGACTCCCTGTCTCTTGCTTGAAGATAAAGATTACAATAGCATCTGGGTGGAGGCCTGGGTGAGGAAACGCTTCCCACAGCACCTCTCGGGATGTTGTCTGGCGCGCCTGCAGTACCCAGGGGCCGATGCTCCTGCTGGGCTTTGCAACACCAGGCCACCAAGCACACCAGATCTCCTGTCTCAGGAAGGAGAAGAGCCCGTCTGGAGGCAGGTGGGTGACTCCACTCATGTCGGCTGCAGGACTCTGCCACCACAGGAGCACGGAGGGAAACGGGTCTCATGGCTTCTACTTATAGCTGGAAAAATGGAGATGCTGGAAGACTTTGCAAGGTCACGCCCGGTGACAGAGGACGTGGTTTTGCTTCATGCTGAGAACTCTTTTTCCGAATCAGCCAAGTCCTTAAAGCGTGTGAGTAGCCCTAAGGAAATCAGCAGGATTATTCCTGTGCTTAAAGTTAAATGCATGTACAAGTGCTTGGCTGGACCGGAGCCAGGCAACTTGGCATCTCATGGGCCTCAGGGAGAAACTGCTGCACCTCTCATGAGCATCCCAAGGGGCTGCTCCCCATCCCTGAGCCCCAGAGGTGGCCGTGGGTCTCCCAGCAGATAAAGCTCCATCAGCAGATGCCTCCCTTAAGCGTGGCTGCGTGAAAGCCTCGCAAAAGTTTGGGAAATCCCTGGTTAGAGGAGCTCAGGACACTGTCACCTCTGTGCGAGTGAATCTCTCTGGTGCTTCCACCCAAAATAAGCGACACCCTTGCCAGCAGATGACAGCACGATGCCCTGGGTAGATGAGCACTACCTCCCAGACTTTGCCAAAGTAAACTCTTTCTGTATTGCCTGTCAGTCCCGCTGTCAGATATGCTCACGGTGCAGTGTATTCACATTTTTCCCTCCCTGACCCTCAACATCTCAATTTTCTGTCTGCCTTTGAAATCTTGGCTAATTAGGAGGCTACACGTTCCCTGTGAGACTGGCCTTTTGTGCAGAGTTTGTAATTAGAGTGACTGTGCAGTGCTCTATTAATTGCAAGAATTGTGATTTTTAGATTAATGAGTTAATTGCTAATATCTGCATACGACATTCCCTCAAGATGTATTACATTACAGTAAATAAACCTTGTGTCTGGAATGGCAGACATTAAAGGAAACTGCCGCGATTAGTTTGAATACTTTAGATAGCTAAAATAATATTTACTCAAAAAACAATGTGTGCAAAACTGGATTTTAAAGCCTTTTCTTTCCCCCCAGCCCCTCTCACTAGATAACATTTATATTTGACAGCTTGTAGACAGGAGCTGCCAGGATGCTGCTCTTCCCACTGAGGTCCTCCACTGCTTGCCCAGCCTGTCTTGACCCAGCTGAACCCTCCCCAGCTTCCACCACGGACCCTCCATGGAGCCCTCCATCTCCACCCTTCGTATCTTCTTCTGACTTTATCCCACACGCTGCATTCTGCCTTTTTTTCCTCCTGAAGGGAAGCTCCAGCAGCCGCTGGCATCTCCACATGCATCCAGGAGGCAGGGAAGAGCTGGAGCCGCCGAAGTTGCGACAGGATGGAGGGAATTACCCGTATTTAAACTCCCAGGCCGCTCCCGCATAACCATCGTGGAAAAATCCCACTGGAAATGTAACAGCCAGAGCTAGCCAAGACCTTGGTAACAGCTGAGTGGTTTTCATCAGACAAGTAGCTGTTTGCTGAAAAGTGTAATTTTGGGACAGCTGAAACTATTTGCAAATTCATCATGATTTCAGGAAATAGCCTCGCGTAGAAGAAAAGCTCCAAATGAACCAAGTTTCACAGTTTCTCAGTTTGATATTTTCTAGATTAAGCGCCTCTTTTTGTTTTGCAAATGCAATTTGATTTAGATATTTATCTACGTTAAATAAAAGCCTGCAGAGAATGAACGCAAACGCCGGTTTGCACAACGGCCTCCTCTGGGCTGGCTCGGGGAAGTTCTTTCCTTTTTGTACTTTCTGTTTATTTGTTTAAACAAAACCTGGGCTCTCTCTGGGGCAATTTCCCAGGATTTTAGTTTCATCCACAGGTTGAGCTATTCTCTCACTTGATAACACACGGAACTAAAGGGAGGATGGGTTAATTCCAGTAAGGAGCAACGTACCTTCTGCTTGGCTCGGTATCGATATCCGATACACTTCTCAGAGGCGCAGAGAAAAGTTTGTATGGAAATACGTCGTTGCATTCGTGCCTTTTAAAACTGCTGTTTGCTTATGCTGCTGAGAGCCAGTAGAGCTCAGGTGCTGCGGACTGTCCCCCCCCATGTCCTTCCAGTGACTCTGTGAAGTGCTGGGGCCCAAGTTATGAGCCCCAAGTTGGAGCTGACCTGTGAATAACCCACAACCCAGCAAAACGCTTTGGTTTTTTTGATTGGCTTCATGTTGCAGAGGCAGAACCTGGCCCATCTGTGTCTCTGTGGCTCTGCCCTCGCCCAGGTGGTCAGGGTTGGGGTGGTGGGTGACGTCAGGACTATTTTAACCAGGAGCTGAGCAGTTGGAGGAGCTTCCTGTTGGGTGTGGCTTCTGTTGGGGCTGGCTGCATCTTGCTGAGCTCTCTTGGTGCTGTCCTTCCATGTGAAGGGCCACTGAGGAGCCATCTCTGTCCGTTGTGTCCAGCAGGCGATGCTGGCACCACAGTGGGCAGTGGAGGAGCTGAGCCCACAGGAACCTATGGCAGGACTGTCTGAAAGAAGACTTCTGAGGGGATGTAGGTGAGTTCAGTGTTGGACTGTGTGATCAGGCAACTGATGGCAGCATGGGATGATGATGGCTGAACCAGCACAACACTCTTGTCACCTACCAGTTTCCCAGGGAGACACTAAACACCAAACCCTCGCTACCTGTACACACCTTTTGAAATTTAAAAGTTCTGCTTCTGTGCTGCTGGAGCATGAGGCTACTCTGGTAGAGGCTAATTCCAATAAATTGTATTTGGGATGCTTTGGAGGGAAGCTCCTTCACCAGGCTGATAGGACATGCGATTTGGGTGCCGCCCTTGAACCTCATGTGCAGGCAGAGCTGAGAGCCCTTTTTACTACCATATGTAGGTCACCAGGATGCAGCCAGCCCTGGTAGCCACCCTGCAAGCTCTGGTGACCCCAAGGTGGGATGAGGTGGCTCTTAGCGGGGCAGGACAACTGCTGGCTGCTGCACAAGACACCTTCTGACGTGAGTGTGAAAGGACACAGGAGTCTTCTTGTTCTGAAGAGCACTGAGCATGGCTGGGCTGCTTTATGGCTCCTCTGGCAAAAGTTATTTGGTCTTACCTGATTTTTGCTGGCATTGCTGTGAAATGGAGGACTGGATGGACAAGGAGAACTGGATGCAGGGTGCTGGGGCCAAAATCTTCGTTGTTACCTTCTGTGAAAAATTTGACATTGAGGCCAGTGGTGAGGCGTGTGATAGGAGTGATGTTCACTAGCTGCCTTGACATGAAGCACTCCAGGCTTAACCCCTAGAGCTTGAGGTATCTGATTTTTAAATAAGATGGTTCGTTACATGAATTAAAATTTCCTTAGTTTTACTGAGAGAACAGTAGCATTACAGCAATCCAGAAGTCCTCTTTGCGTGGTGAAGTATTTTAGATTTTATCATTTTGAGCCTGAGTAGTCAAAACTTCAGCCTGCCTTCCGAAGAAGAGCAGCAGTCCCTATTGCTGCCTGTTTGTGCATGTGGTCATGCCAAGACACATGCTGTAGCAAGAGGACTGCATGGTGCCTGGACATTAGTCTGGTTTGGCATTAGTCTAGGACCTCAGATATCCACCCAAGCACCACTGTACCTTCCAGGGCTCTTACGGTAGGTACTGTGGATGTGCTCACTAAAGCCTTTGAGATACAAAGGCCCTTGTGGCCAAGGAGGCCAGTGGTCTCCTGGGATACATGAAGAAGAGTGTGGCCAGCAGGTCTAGGGAGGTTCTCCTCCCCCTCTGCTCTGCCCTAGTGAGGCCATATCTGGAGTATTGTGTCTGATGCTGGACTCTCCAGTTCAAGAGAGACAAGGGACTACTGGAGAGAGTCCTGTGGAAGCTACGAAGAGGCTGAGTGGACTGGAGCATCTCTGTGCTGAGGAAAGGCTGAGAGCCCTGGGGCTGTTGAGCTGCAGAAGAGAAGACTCAGAGGGGATCTGATAAATAGCTAAAGGGTGGGGGTCAAGAGGATGGGGCCAGACTCTTGTCAGTGGTGTCTAGTAACAGGGCAAGGGGCAATGGGCACAAACTGGAACCCAGAGGTTCCATCTGAACGGGACCGAAAACTTTGCTGTGAGGGTGTCGGAGCCTGGCCCAGGCTGCCCAGAGAGGTTGTGGAGTCTTCTCTGGAGAGATTCCAAACCCACCTCAGTGTGATCCTGGACACCCTGCTCTGGGTGACCCTGCTTTAGCAGGGGGGTTNCTGAAAACTTTGCTGTGAGGGTGTCGGAGCCGGCCCGGGCTGCCCAGAGAGGTTGTGGAGTCTCCTTCTCTGGAGAGATTCCAAACCCACCTCAGTGTGATCCTGGACACCCTGCTCTGGGTGACCCTGCTTTAGCAGGGGGGTTGGATAAGATGATCTCCAGATGTCCCTTCCAACCCCCACTGTCTGTGATTTTGTATTGTAGCAGAGACCATACAAGTATGCAAGATTAAAAGAAGGAAGTGTCCCAGACAAGGAAGGGTCCCAAACCAGACCACAGTCTATGTACACACTGAGTACATATGACATATTACCACAGCACTATTAAGTAAAAAAAGTCACTTTGGGGTGTCCTGAGTCTCAGCAGGTTCTCTGTCTCTGAACCCTATGTAAGGGGGACTCCAGGCACTTCAGACTCATATTGCCAACGTGTCAGAGGACATGTAAGCCAGGATACTCCAAACATCTTGGATCAATCCTTAATACGCTGAATCCCTGAAAAACTTGTTGGCCGAGAAGGGTGGAGCAGGTATGAAGGAGAACCACAGAGAAGGAATAGCTGACCAGCAACAGATCTCCTGTAGCAGCTGCCTCCACTGTGCCAGCCCCTTCGCTCTACTTCTTGCCCACCCCTTCCACGTGGCAAAGATTTACATCAAATGCCTTCCCTTGGTCTGGTTTTGCTCACCTGAGATGAGACACCAGACACAAGCAGGGCAGGAAACTCGCTGTTTTTCCCCTAACAACAGATGCTCACTGAAATCTGGAAGTCCACCAAGGCTGTGACCATGCTAGTGCTCTGGGCATCGGAGTTTCCTGGGGATTTAAGGGTGAAGGTTGACTGTGTTTCTCTGACCGCCCTTTTCTGAAGTCTAACCAGGAAACAGGAACATAAGAGACCAGATTTTCTGCACCTTCTATCTTTCTCTTTAAAGGACTGAATTCCTGCAGCTTATTTATTGATGACAAAAAAGTAAAACCACTTATGCAGAAACTAAGGACCGGTCTTCACTACAAAGGTCTGTGGCTTTAATACCTTCTCTGTCAAAGCAGCAAAAGTCCTTGTAAGGACACAGTTCAATTCCTGGAAGAAACGCATACACCAGTGCAGCTTGTTCTAATTCGGAAAGTAAAACAAGCAAGATGGTACAGGGCGTGCTTACACCAGTATAATTATATCACAGTAGGACTTCCAGTGTATAACTGTTTCAGTTTTTTTTAAAAAATAAGATCCTATCTCTAGCTGTCACTGCTATAACAGTAGCACTGTGCTCGGGCAGACTGTCCTTTGCTTCAACGCACACAATCTGGCAACGAGCAGCTTTTGGAAGGATTGGCTGAGATTGGGCTACGGGGCTTTGTTTCGAACTGAAGAAGAGGAGGGGTGAGTGCAGGTAGCTTTGGTGTTTGTGCATGGGTGGAATCACTCCCAAATGTCTGACTGACCTCTGAGATGATGTTTCTTCTTTAAATTACACCAGTTACAGATGGTGGCAGTCCTTACTGGTGATCTATGATTCCCATATAATCGTAGAAGACCTTTCAGATCATTGTGTCCAACCATTAACCCAGCACTGCCAGGTCACCACTAAGCCATGTCCCTCAGCGCCACATCTCCATGACTTTTAAATCTCTCCAGGGATGGGGACTCCACCACTGCCCTGGGCAGCCTGGGCCAGGTCTTGACAACCCTTTTGGAGACAAAACTTTTCCTCATGTCCAACCTAAACCTCCCCTGGCACAACTTGAGGCTCTTTCCTCTTGTCCTATCACTTGTTCCTTGGGAGAAGAGCCCAACCCCTACCTGGCTCCAGCCTCCTTTCAGGGAGTTGTTGAGAGCAAGAAGGTCTCCCCTGAGCCTCCTTTTCTCCAGGCTGAACAGTCCCAGGTCCCTCAGCTGCTCCTCAGAAGACTTGTTCTCTAGGCTCTTCTTCAGCTTCGTTGCCCTTCCCTGGACACGCTCCAGCCCCTCAATGTCTTTCTTGGAGTGAAGGGCCCAGAACTGACCCCAGGAACCGATATCCATCACAGGAGCCTGTGTTTGGTCGCTGCAGGTTATTTAGATTACAGCGGCAGGTCCAAGGCTCACACAGCTCAGGCCCCTTTGTACTGCACCGGCACCGATAAACGCCTGACAATCCATGGGCGCTGCCTTATCTGCATTTACCTCGTTCGGTCTTGAGCTGACACCACGCTTGCTACATCTCCGGTGACCAGAGAGATTTAAGATACAATTGGGCTGTCAATGAAAAGCAACTTTTGCCTTCCTAGTGCTTAAATCCTCAGAGGGCCTCGTTCAGGGCTGCACCACTTCAGTTTTATGCCAGGGACTTCCCAATTAGCATCAAAAGGCAGGAGTGGTGCTCTGGTGAGTGGCCGGGGACTGCTGAAGCCCAGCTTCTCCCTGACCTACCGAGGGACCTCGTGTGAGTCACTTCATCTCTTTCCCCCTGATATTTCCTTTGACTCTCCAGCCTGCAGGTGCTTTGGGACTGAGATGATCTTCCCCAGGACAGCCAGTATAAGAAGGACAAGGTCAGACCTGCTGTCCAGGCCAGCTCTGCTCCACCTCACCCCATCTCTTATCTCTAACAACGGATGCTTCAGGGCAAACCCTGAGAAACAGCAAATACCCCTTCTAGCTTCCAACAACTGGCGGTATGAGGATTCCCTGAACCCAGAGACCGTGTCTAGATGGCCATGTGCACCAATCCCTGATGGACCTGTAGCCCATGTATTCACTTCAGACCCCCGAGATCATTTCTCTCCACAGCATTCTGGTGGCAGTATGTTGCTCTATTTCATTTTCTACTAGGAGAAAAGATTCTCGCTTTTCAAGCCCAATACCTACTTGTGATTCGGTACATTCTTCTGTTACAAGAATTAGTGAGCACTCGTTCCCTATTCCCTCTGCCGTACCCCTCCGGGGTTTATAGACATCTGTCATACCCCCTTTGGCCAGCTCTTTTCCAGCCAGATCTCAGATGATGCCCCAGGCACGACTGTAATTTAAACAGTGAGTGACAGCTCGAGTAAGGCGGCCGTGAGGCGGGTCCAGCCTGCGCTGGGGAATACGAGCAAAACACGTTTCACTTCAACCACGGTTCCTGGCCGTGCAGGGCGATTACCAGTGTCCCAGCAAATGGCAGGTTACTTGGAAGGCCCGGGTCACCCCTTCATTTCGTTACCAAACTCTTTTCTGTTGACATTATAATGTCAAATCTCCCCGTAACTGGCTTACAAAACTGCAACAAAGGCGGAACCAGGATTGGGCGCCGCACTATTCCCCGTTAAGGTGTTAAAAGTGCAGGCAGGCCACCGAAGCAAGCTGGCGTTGATGGAAGGTGAACGTTGAGGAAACCCATGGCAGATAAGGGGGAGGGAGCAGGCAGGGCTCTCGGTGTCTTTATCTAATAACTATTTGTTTAGAAACACCTGGCTCATACATCAAATTGGTGCATCCAAATGCCCTTCAAACTTTAAACCAGACAGCCTGATTCAAGAACCTTTCATTAAACTTTCCTGGAAAGATTAAACATCAGCCGTGTGTTCTATCAGCGGAACAATTCTGCTCACGTGGCGCTGACATTAAGATGTTTTACTGGAGGGGTGGACGAATGCGCGTGCGCTCCGCGGGGCTTTTCTCCAGACTTGGGATTCCTTGCTTAAGAATATAAAACAAATACAATGAAAACAAACAAACAAACAAAAAAAACCAACAGAAAAAGAATCATAATACCCCAAGAGTTCTGCATAACGATTTCAGACACTTGTGGGGGGGGGAATAAAACCCCAGGATTATCAAAAGCGAAATTTCTTGTGTGTTTGCATCTTTTTGCTCACGTTTGCAAAGGGAAATGGGTTTGAGAATTTCCCACCGACGCTGAATTCAGTGTCTGTAGTAGGGCAGAAGTAATACGTATTGCCTCTTTCTAATCACCGATTCAATTCAAGACTTCTCAGCATGCTACTCCTTTTATTTCTCAACGGGAATAAATTTGCCAAGAAGGGCTAACACCAACATATTATGAAAAATACCACCCGGCCCCTAGATTTGCGCGACTTTGTGAAAATCAGCCCAAATCTATGTTTAACGTGAAGAAAATAGGACACGGAGACCGTAGTTATATCACAAAGCAACTGTTACTACGGACGATCAATGGAATTAAATTGGTTTCTATATTGTATTAGGGTATCCCAAGCGTTTTGCTGGTCCTACAACGCACTTGTTGCTGCGGCCGATGGCAGCGGAGGCTGGACGTGTGCGGGGGACGTGTGCGGGTACCCCATTCCCTGCCGGCAGCCCCTCCGCGACCCCGCGCTCGCCTCCCCAACCCAACCACGTCCCGGGAGTTAAGAATATCGAACGCCACTGGAGTCTTTTCCTCCCGCAGATCCTGCAAAACGCCACGTCACCGTTCTGGGAGTGAAAAGCCAGCGCTGTAACCTCGGTGCACCGAAACGGTAATCTATTAACGCGAGGTCAGCGCCTGACAAATGCTTTTGAGACGGCCAAAGCCAGCGCTGCCATAAACCCAGCCCCGGCTGCTCCTTCCCGCCCGCGTCAGCCTCTCCCCGCCTCAGCTCCCGTCTGCTGCGGCCAAAGGCAGAACCGGGTTGGGGAACGGATCCAGCGGAAAATAAGCTTGGTGGTGGGTCGCTTTTTGTTGGTTTTTCTTTTTTTTTTTTTCCCTGGGATTAGCGTTCAGCTGGATCCGTTCCCTGCTCCACTTCACCTTGCAGCTGCACAAATGCTCGTGCTGGCAGCGGGAGGAGGCAGCAGCGCGGGCTGGGAGCGCATGGCCAAGGCCCAGAGGAGCCAACTGCTTCTTGAGGCGCTTGCAGCTGAGCACAAGGCTGCAGAGAGGCTATTTTTTTTTATTTTTTTTTTAATCAGCTTGGTTTTCTTTCAAAATCGGTAAGAACTGAGAGAGTTTCTGCACAGGCTGCAAAATAACTCGCACCTTCACAACTAGGAGCTCGAAGTACACCGTGACCCCGGGGGACGTGCAAGTCCTCGGCCTGCAGAGCTGCTCCTGGGGGTAGCGGGCAGGGCAGGCTGGAAGAAGATGGTCTCAGAGCCCCTGTAGAGCCCCCCATGATCATCTACATGGGTTTGAGATCAGAGCCCGGGGGACGCAGCACCTCAAACACCAAGGCAGCATCAGTATGATGGTTGAGGTAACAGATGAGGGTTGTCTCCCGTAAGAAACCCACTCGAAATAACTCCCATGAAACTGGCAAAGAAAAAATATCAAGTGTTATCCCTGGCAACCTCTGAAATCAAAGCTGCCTCCTCCTTGAAGGAGGAGGTTCTGGAGGAGGTTTTGTTTTGGGTGTCTATGCTTTTAAACCAGCGAAACCATTCGCCCCCCCTTTCTCTGGGTTCCCACAGAGAACTTGTGGCGTAAATGAGTCCTTCTCATTTATACTTCATCGAATCATAGAATGGTTTGGGTTGGAAGGGACCTTGAAGATCATCTAGTTCCAACCCCCCTGCCACGGGCAGGGACACCTCCCACTAGACCAGGTTGCTCAAGGCCCTGTCCAACCTTAAATACGGTTGTGTTATCAAACTGTAGTGCAAAGCTCTTCAATGTGTGAAAAATAACGTTATAGTAATGAAATGCGAAAAACTAAGCCTAAAACATGGGGTGGGGAGGGAAGCTGCTGATCTGATAAAGATTATACACTGCTTTTAGCTGTGTGTGTTCTACCGGCGCAATCCTTCACACTGGATGACATCCGTACGGCAAATTATACAAAGAAATGAGCTGAGCCACCCTCTTCATGAACGTCCTTCTACAGGATGGGTACCAAGTGCTGGATTTTTGACTTCCCACCAGAAGGAATGGTGCTCAGTGGTGCTCGTACGCCCGTGTCAGTCTGGTGTGAGATCAAAACTACAAGAAGAACAACCCATCTTCTAAACGCTCGGTTACAGAGCAGCTTACCAAAGACGTTTGGGAACAAATTCATCCCTGGTTTGCATCAATTACAGCAGTGAAATGAAGGATGCGTTTCTCTTAATGCTCTTTCAAGATAATCTGGAATACTAATATTAAAAGCGGAGTACGCAGTAAAATAAACCAGTTAATTTCTCCAGGCTCCAAATTTACACTCACAAAAAGCTTTAAGGAAAATTCCTTAGTGTATTCCTACTCCTGCTTCTTGTACCTATATTATAGAGAGTTAAACTCTAGACTTAAGTTTCTAGAACCAGTAGAAAAGAAACGTTTGCTGCCACCCATTTGGAAAATACCGTGAGCACCTTCTTAAACAGAGATGCTGATTTTCATGAACACCCGTTATAAAGTAGCCAGCACCTCTGCTCAAAATCAGTAAAAATAAATGGGATCTTGGCGTCGGTGCTGGGGATGTGGCGTTAGTCAACAGACGAATTTCGTTTCAAGCGATCAGACGTGGTCTGTGGCTGAGGAGGATCCAGGCAGGATTTGTGTCTGCCTGTTCCTACATAGTGCCGAGTAACCAAGTTGCACAAACACTTGGAGCAGGAAAATAACGGGTCTATTCTAGTCAACACACGCTCGCTCTAAATCTGCAGAGGGAGATGCACGCGCTTAAATTTATGCACTGAGAGTCATCCAGCTGAAGTCACTCTGACTCCTCACGCTCCATAAAAGCCGTGCAGGAGCAATCGGCGTTGCAGGATCAAGGCCCACATTTGCATCTGCAAATCGACCTCTTTATGAAAAGCAGCCTGTGAATTTTATTTATTTATTTATTTATTTCGGTTCCTTGCAAGGTCTTGAGCCGTACCAGTGCAGCAGGAGGTGCCGCGCTCAAGGCTGACGTGTCGGTGAAATGCCGAGGAGAAGTGTGACTGCGCTCCTGGTTGATGGAGTGTCTCGTGTGACGTGCCTTCAGCTGCCTGGAAGCCGGCATGTGGGTCAGGGAGCGGTGTCTGAACATCGCCGCGTTCCCAAATCCACTCCTAATAGAAATATTCAGGGGAGAAGCATGTAATCCCGTACTAAAAATAATTACAGATTCGTCAAATATAACTATTACAGACACAGGCGCTACCGACTCTCTGTTATATTTTAGTAAGTAGTTGAGCTGCAACGCTGGACGAGCGCAGCGAGCGCCCGAGTTAATCATAGAAGAGAGGGAGGGGAAGAGCTTGGTTTTGCTCTGCTTTGCAAACATCCCTCATAAACTGAGCTTTTGGGGCCGTTCTTCTCCTAGCCGGGATTATCTGCTCCCTAAGGGTGGGTGCTTCAGTCTTTTAAAATACAGCTGGAGAAGGAGGTGTGAGGAATATGCCTTTTGGGGAACAGGCTACTGCCTGAAACATCTGTCCGGAAAGTGGGTAAAATCCAGAAATAATCTGGAGGAAAGAGGCCAGCAGAGAGGTCGGCTCCATGCCAACCTGGGATCATCCTGATCTTCTTGCTTCAGCCCCCAGGTCTTTTCCTTACCCCAAAACTGCTGCTCCCGAGCTACGGGAAGCCAAAACGTTCCGCCCCAACCACGTGCTGAATTTCGCACAAACCCGTGAGATAATCGAGGAGTCGAAGCTCCTCCAAGGTTGGGCAGCAGCTGAATGGAAGTTCTTAAAGCCACAATTTGAAGTTGAAGGCCCCCCACCGACCTTAGCGTGTATCTTCTTCCTTAGCGTCTAATTACAAAGGCTATTTCACACTTGATGAATGTTCGATCGCAATCCAAATAGGCTGAAGAAAAATCCGCCTGCTTGAGGATTGTCCCCTGCTAAACTTGGGAGAGGTTTGGGCTACAGCGATGGCGGTTGTGGTTTGAAATAAGCCCCACTGCAATGCCACGGGCGAGTCCTCGCTCGGCGCAAGTCGCTGTTGTTCTTTGCGGCCCAAGTTCCGCGTCCTCAGGAGCTGCCCGCGATATTTTGACAGTTCGCAGTGTTGTAAACGATGGAAATCCAAGAAAACCCAAAATACGGAGACCGTGATTGTCATGGTGAGGTTTCCTGCCGGGTTTTCTCTCCAGAGGGATTTTGCGAAAGGGAAGACTGCGGAATTCGATGCGTCTTCCAGCGGAAAGGTGCTAAATTTTGCTCAAAACTTCTTGGAGGTGCTGGGCTCTACCCTGTGCCTGGTTCTCACGGGGTGGCCCCGGCGTGGCCATCTCAACGCCTACACCACGGAGCATCCCGCTGAGGCTCCGACTTCTGCGGGACAGAGGCAGCAGCTCCCGGCAGCAGGTGCTCGGAGGACAAATGATGGACGCGGTGTAAACATCCAGCGAGGAGCTAACCCGCGCTTAGGAGAATGAAGATCTTTAGGCTCCCCACCATGCAATTTCACCCGCCAAAAACTGGAGCTCGCTTATTAACTTTGACGGACCATTGATCAGGTTCAAGGGTTTTATTTGACTCGAAAAAGGAATGTGCTTTTTCCACCGGCTGATTGAGATGCGCGAGGCTCGATGGTCATGCAACATAAAAGATGGGATCACCACCTGCCCACATTCTGGTGATGAGCAGATGAAGAACGTCTGTCAAAACATTAATTCCCAAACCTACGGGGGTAACGCGGAACACCGATAATAAGCACACGTCGGAGCGCATCCCTGTTTTCTCGCGCTCATCCCAACGCCCCGGCACGACTGTACCATAGTCCCACCAAACCGGGCGCTCGGCGGGGATGGATGCGTCCGTCCCCCCCGTCTTTGGGATGTCAGGGGCGCGGGGCTGAGCGCGCCCGGTGGCCTTTATTCCCGGGGTCCCCACACCGGCGGGCTGCGGCCATACAAAGGGGCTGCGGGGCTCAGGCCGGACTCGGGCACCGCCATCCCCGGGGGCTGCGCTGGGTGCCCCCCCCACCCCCGGGGGTCGGGGTGGGGGGGATGCTCGGAAGCCCTCGGTGGGGGGTGGGGGAGATGCGCGGAAGCCCCCCCGGGGATG